>PNEQ01112167.1:0-10193 GCA_003012365.1 Medauroidea extradentata
AAATGTATTTTCACAAAATCGTTAATATTTATTGAACCCGACGCACTATCGTCGCGATTTTTACTTAAAAGGAACACTTATGCAACATTAATAACGTAAATGTGGATTTTTTGTTAAAAAATATTTCCTATTTTCTCTTGAATGTTAACAAGTACAAGAACGATTAAGGATTCTTCCTATGCTAATAAAATTAAAAAGCGAAGATGAATAAAAAGTATTCAATCTTTCTTATTCTATATTTTGAGCTAATGAAATAGAAACTCTGATTGATGTAGCTACACAAGGATAATAGTTATTTAATTCAACAGGATATGATATTATACTAGATAGAAAAGTTTTTTCAGTCAAGATAGGGAAACTAACTAGTGTAATATATTGTGTGAATGTTGCAGTGTTTCTCTTAGTATTAAAATATTTACTCTTTCTAGAATATGCATCTATACTGTAGTTTCTGTGTAGGTTCTATTGTCGGTTATGAAAGTGGAAAGGCAAAATAGTGAAGAATGGTATGAGTGGCAGTATGTTTGAACATGAGTCATAGTTGTGTTGTACACAGTTGTATACGGCCACACCTACAGCGTGGGTAAAGTACAAGTCTTAAGGCTATGACTGTCACGTAAGGCAAAGAGTTACCATAAATTAACTTCACATCACTTTATTTTATTATAATTGGCAGTGGAAATTAACTCTCTATTCAAAAAACTAATTTCTGTGAAGATGATTATATGTAGTACTAAAATAATAATCAGTACCAGTTATTTTATGACCATAAAAATATCTCTATAGAATAAGTTTTTGCACATTATCTATTTACAAAGTCATTTCATTAAATATCTGTTTGTTGACTTCCCATAACTTTGAAATAATTAATGTTACTTTTTTTTGTATCTAGGGCTTCATTTTTTACTTTGTTTCCAGTAGTAAGTTTAGAATGGTCAAAGATTGCTTAACTTAGTTGGACATATTTTATGCAATTGTCAGCAGACATATTCATTGCTGATATGACCCTGAGATGTAGATTACACAGCATATACAGTAAATGCTGTCTTGCATTGCGACACATGTTACATAATGTTAACAGTAATTGCCCATAATTAGTTTGTCAACATTTATTTCAGTTATGTGAAATAATGCATGCAAATACAAGTGCACCGATAATAACCCAATGAATTCAACACACGTTATTATTTATTTGTAATGTTATTTGTCACCTTATATACCTTACTGGGTGTCTACGCCACAATGGGGAAACGTCTTTAAAATTTTCATACTTTCAGAGGTTCTGCTGTTTGGGCTGTGCATTCATAAGTGAGCGGGGGCACTTCATTTTATATGTGTGTGTGTATCTATATATATATATATATATGTATGTATATTATATATATTTCTTCTAAGGTCTTGCTGGTATGTCCACGAACTCATACATTCTTCCCATTACATCAGACCTTCGAAGATTTTGCAAATCCAGGTGTTAAGTTCTCATGTATTTGAAATTACTTAAAATTCCACATAATATTTACTGTAGTGTAGTGATGTTTTGGATATAAAATGAAAAACATTTAATTACGTCATCATTTATTACGTTATTACATTATCAATGTTTAGATTTCCAGAGAAAACTTTTTTGGAAGAATATTTTACAATTTCTGGTTTACTAAATTGGTGAATTATTTTTGTAGAATACAGCAGGTAAAAATGTTAAAACTGTGTAAAAACATCTTTATATCAAACATTATAATGTTTTGGTATAAAAATATCTTTATACAAGAACATTATAATGTTTTGGTGGACATTGTTATTAATTACTAACAACCTTGTTTTCTAGCATGGCTTCCTGTATGATCAAACTAGATAACATTTATTTCCCTAAATAACTTTTATTGTATGCTAATAGAAGCGTAGATAGACGTCACATACTCTCAATATGTCAGCTGTATACTCTGATGTAGTTTTAGCATGCATGTCGTTAACACAATTTATCTAGAGAGAAATGAGAAGGATACAAGGTAAGAAATATACATTTCTGCAGAAGTCCTTTGAATGTTTATCACTGGCTGCTTAGTGCAAAGTGTAATATTTATTTTGATGAAAGTATCTCCACCTGCTTTACCTGATTATGGTTTCATGTGTGTTTCAACCAGGGATATCCACTTTTTTGTCTCGTCAAGACTGAAAATAGTGCAAATTTTGCATGGAGTAGTTTTTGCCATGCTGCTTGTGTTGTTCCATTTTAGGAGAAACATGTAGTGGATTGTATGTAACTGTGAAGCACTCTAGTTTGCATGCAGTACTCTGATTGGTACAGCATTAATTTTTTATTTGGTGATTGTAATGCCTTTGGACATTGTCGAGGTCTTGGAGGGGAAACACTAGTAATGTGTGAGGAAACGTACGTGGCGTGTGTTAAGGGACCATCCTACCTTAAGCCTGGAGTGATTTTAGAAAACATTGTAAAATATAAATCAGGTTGTCTGGGAAAGGGTGGGGCGAAGACCCGCGTCGTCCAAAACGTTGCACCTATATTATTGTCGCTAATATTTACAGTTTATTTGATAGTAGCTATAGTGTACAGAATAGTTTCTTGCATGGTGTGATGCATATTTTTTAAATGACTCAGTAAATTACGTAATTTTTTAGCGGCAATAGTAGTTGACAGCATTGTGCTAGTCACATTTACTGTTTCCATGCCGAGATGTAGGCAAAACTCATGTGAGATGCTGATAAATGTCATGACAGAAGTTCTTGTGAACGTTACATTTCACACAAGTTCAGAATATAGAACATGCCGTATTGTTTGGTGCAGAGTCCCACAAATTGTATGGAACAAATAATTACATTGTTTGTTCTGTGAAGGTCACACGACAACTGTGCGTTGACTGCAGTGATAGCTGTAAATTATATATTTTAATACATATGTAGGGAATGTAGCGTAGTATTGCATCATTCATTAGCACAGGTAATAACAGTAAGTAGATATGGCGTAGGTATTCTGGAAATACTGAAATTATTATTATTTCGATAATTTTGTTTGTTTCAATATTGAATGTATATAGTTTGTCTGACATAATCAATATTGAGAATTGACATAGGTCATTAACCTCACCTGTGATCAAAGCACATGCTACAAGATACAGTTTATGCATGGAATATTTACAAACGTCTTTGGTTTGATATTCTATCAGAATATTTCATATGACAAAAACAGTGTTTTGTTTAAACGCTACTTAAGGTATTGACAAGTTGGCAAAAACTGGTTTTATAAGATAGTCCTATTTTGGTATCTGTATCAAATTCCCAATCCTTACAATTTGATTGAGTATATAGCATTTAATGTTATCCCATGTCTCAGTATAATTTAATAAACATCACGGAATTAAGGGCGTAGTCTCTTCTTAGCCGCCAAACAACCAATACAGCTTCACCCGTTTGTCTATAATTTAACAACTTAGCAACATTTTAAAATTGTGTCATTGTATAAATATAGTTTAAGCTTGTTTTCATGTTAGTTGGGTAGATTCTGTAGTTTAACTTTTGTTTTAATATTATTTACTTGGAGATTAAGATAGGTAAACTGGTAAAACAGTAATTTTCAGGAAAATTCTGTTAAGGGACATTTACAGCATCACATGGAAACACAGTGTACCTTCACGTTTGTTATTTATGTGATAAAATGATAGTGTGAATATAAATATTTGCAGTAGAGCCTTGCTAATCCCACAAGAATGTGATAAAAGAAAATGTGTTTCAAGTAGTGGTGAATATTGATCAAACTGAAACACCACAGGTATGCATCTTAATAAACTGACAAAAAACAAAAATTAATTCAAAGTCACAAGATACAACTAAATAACTCAAATTCTCTATTGTTTTCCATTTGTCTTAGATTATTTCTACAGAAAATTACATCCTCAAATTTCTTTTCAGATACCGGTACTGATTGAACGTGGTAAACGTTATCGGAAAAAGAACTTCAAACTTTGTACCAGAATAGTTCTAAAAATGTAAATTATATTTATTTATTTTCATAATGTTTATTATTGTATTATTTTCTAAGATCCTTACTATTGTAGCTACTTAAATGTTGAGCATCACACATTTTTGAGTATACGTTTGTGTTGACTATATACACTTTAAAAAAATAAATAAAAAACATACCCCAAAAACCATACATTTTAAGGACAAAATTAGCCTAAATAAATATAGCGTTACAATTAGGATAGTTAGTAAACAAAATTTTGGTTAATTTTTTCATTGTAACCGGTACAAACCACAGACTCAAATATTTATTTTTCAATATAACTACACATTCAGGGGCGCACGTACAATTTTTGTTTGGGGCATGTTAGACAGGGTCGTGATAGCATTTGTGTTTAGTGGAAAGGGGGGGGGGAGGTGTTCTGAAACTGTTAATGTTATGAAGTATCATCTGTCCTCCCTATAAAGCGGGGGTCTAGGGGCCCTCCCCCAGGAAAATTTGGCTTTAAAGGTGTAAAATGGTGCTATTTAAGCAGTTACGGTATGGTAAAAGGTGAAAAGGGGGGTCTGGACTAGCGTTGTTCTATTTCATAAATTGTGATGTCAATATTAACTTCAACTGCATACTTGGTATTTTCGAAATATTGGCGGTATCAATATCATAACTTTACAATGTATCGTTAATATCAATAACACTTAACTTTTTGTTACATAGACAATATCGATAACACTAACTTTTCAATACATCAACGTGGTGATAACATCAATTTTTCTGTATCAACTTTTCGATTTTAGTTTTTCTAATAGTGAACAAATTACCCCGTGTTTAAAATAATTTACATGTTTATCTTCAATGTGGCACATTTGATTAATAGTGCATCATTATTGGTATTAAAATTTCAAAGAAATGTGAAAATTGATGCATATTAATACGTGAAATTAAAACAAAGAAAATAAAATGTATTGCTGACTAAAATAGTGTGTCTAAATAGATTAACCGAAGGTAAACATAGATAGCGACAATGATGGTAATTATTATATTGATTATACTTGTCTAATGTTTAGTATCACATATCATTGACCAAATAACTGAAAATGTAAATAAATTGAAAATTTGCTAAACGTAAATAATATCATACTCATACAATAATGATACAATTCAATCATGATTTCTGTCGTATTGAGGTTTTAATAATATAATAATGCTCATTTGAATAATAATTTCAATTTCGACAGGTCGAAAATTAATATCAAAGAAATAGTTTCCATGAAATTGTAAATTTCAGTAGAATTGTCAATTTCAATATAAGTGTTTTCTATATATAGAAAATATTTGTATACTGGTGCTTTCGTTAATATCGTAGGACCATTTGCCTCCCACTAAGGCCATCCGGGTTCGATTCCCAGCGGGGTCGGTCCCCGGATTTTCGCATGTGGGAATCGTGCCGGACGATGCCGCTGGTTGGCAGGTTTTCTTGGGGATCTCCTGTTTCCCCAGCCATTTCATTCCGGCACTGCTCCATACTCACCTCATGTCACCCCTCACCAGCACTAAAGACCTCGATGTTATGCGCTGACCAAAATATCTCTTACTCACTCATTAATATTGTGATACATGTCTCTACAATATTTAGGAAATTACATTTCGGTTACTTTTTTTTCTGTTTGATATTGGTAGTTATCAATATATTGCTAGTAGTGTTCAGTATATTGCCAGTATCAATGTACTGTGTTGGTGATTTTGATAATATTGTAACACTGATGTATTAGTATAAAATTTAGTATTCATTATTAGATTTTTCTATTTTGATATTGATAATTATCAATATATCAATATCGAAATATTGAACAGCACTTGTCTGGACTCCATTGACTCTTCATGAAGTTTTGTTGTCAGATTTGGCAATTATAGCTCTGTAGTTTTAAATGCTTGTCACAGTTTAATCTATGGAACTAGTGGAGTAAGTAAAATGGTAATATTACTTTACAAAATAATAACTGTTATTAAAAAGTTTATCCGATTTTTGTGGGTGAGGGAGAGGGGGTGCAACTGTTTGTTTGTATGTTTACCAAGAGTTTAACTGTTTAACATCTTCATTAGGTGTTTATTTGAAAAGTTTCCTGGTTGAATTAACATACCTGAAAGAAAGTCAGGGGAGTTAGATAGTAGGAACTGCAATAAATGTAAATAATGCATACATTTTTGAACTGTTTACTAATGAAGGTGACACTATAGAGTTTTACAGGATGTAAAACTTAGAGTTAAAGTAAAAATACACAATATTCTGGACTCTGCCTAGGAACAAATGTTAAAATTAATGTATTCAATGGATCTGTTTTGAATGGAAATCTTTCAAACAAAATGTATTCTACTAAAAATTTCTGGAAGAAAGCCACAATTTTAGAAACTTTGCCAATTTTTTATTTGCAGTGCTGTACTTAATAATTAAAAAATGTGAGAGTATAATATATCTTTCACATTAAATTTGTGAGCAAACAGGGCCGTACCAACAGGGGAGGGGAGGTAGATTATGCCCCTTGCATCCCTCATTCTTTTCACATTTTTACATTTCAGAATGATATAATATTGTGTTTAATTGAAAAGGAAAATATTGACGATTATGCCCACAATGTTCATAATCACTCATTCACCCTCCCCCTCCCCAAAGAAAATTAATAGCAATGCACGCTCAATGGCTGCTCAGATCAATTCATTTGTATTTTTGACTACAGTAAGATTTTTGCTTGCTTTGTTGATGTGATTAATAGTATAATATTTTACAAATGTTTATGATATTTTGGTTTATTAAAACTATTCACAACTTAAATCTCTGAATTGCATTTAGGTGATCAAAACCATTGAGTAAACCTCATCACATGATTAAGTTACTGGTAACTCCTGTTATAACTATTCTTAACTGTCCAAAATATCTGTTTGCTATTACTGTAGATTCAATAATTTTCTGAAGGCTGAGTAATGTTTAAGTGGTGCATATTCTACTATATTTGGGTGGTTATATAGTTTTTGTCTAGCCTCTGCTTGGTTGTATTCCACTATAAGTTCTGCAGTACAAATAATACGTTGTTTTCAGTATCTGGATTGTTACAGTTATTTTGGTTTTAATTTATTTGATGAATTGCTGCTTTCTGTACTCTGCTTGATGAGAAAAATTTCATATTGATAGGAATTCATCCACTATTGTCTAGTGTCTTGCGGTTTACAATAGTTTGTCATCTTTTACCAATTTTGAATATGATACACTTATTGGTAAGGCCTCACTTTGTTTGCCGGATTCCTAAAAAAAATTACACTTTGTGTTAGCTTTCCGAAGTTTAACAAACTTTAATCATTCCATTGAAACTGGTTAGCGAGTAATTCATGTTGAAAAGTTCAATCAAAATAAAATAGGCCATTTTTTTGCACAAGCTTATAAAGTTGAATAAAACTGTCAGCGTATATGTACAGGTACATAATGTTGCTGTACATACATATACTAAATGGTTCAACATTTATTTGATTCGCTAAAGGATATTTTTTGTCAGGATGTCAGATGCCATAGCAAACTGATAGATAAAGACACCAGTTTGACAGCTTCTGTGTTTCTGGCTTCATTCATTTGGCTGTGCTGCTGAGTATGTGGTTACTTCCACACCATGCGTCTGATTTGTGAGTGAAACCCCAAGATGTTGAGAGTTAAACACCAATCACTGACCGTGTAGTTTAGTTGCAGATGTGCAGTTAAGGCATTCAAATGAGTGGCCACCCACCTGGAAAACCTGGAATTATCAGGGAAATTGTGATCACCTGGAAATATCAGGGATATGTCAGGGTATTTTTGGTTCATCTGAGACATTTCAGGGAATTTTCTTGCCTCGTTCTTTTTGAGCTTCCACAAAAACCATAGGAATGAATATAATGGAGTTTTGAGATCGTATAACATTTTTATTGAAAAAATTACCATGATGCAGGTGTAATTATACTCAATTGTCAAGTTCGTAGTTATTTCCGCTGAATTTTTTGTCAAGTTCACTGACTATAGTGTCCGAAAGGACGTAAAATATTTATCTGTACTGGAAAAAGTGTTGAATAAAATGTGAAAATGTTGTTTTCGTACTTGCAAAAATCAGGGAAAATTTTGGTTTTGTATCAGAGAAATCAGGGAAAAATCAGTGAATTTTCGTTGTTGAAATGAGTGGCCACCCTGTTCAAACTAGTTGGTGCAAAATTATTTTCCCAAAAATCGTCAGCTCTGTATATTATATTACATTTTGATGGCGAATGCAGCACTGATTATTACTGTGAGATTACTAAGGGTGTTGCCACCAAGCTTGCGGCAGTGAAGTTTAAATGTTAAATCAGTGTTAACATTTAATTACTTATATACAAATAAGTGTTTTGAGAGTAAGATTTTCAAACAAAAGAACTCTGCGTAAAATTTCATGGAGAATAATGCTATGCAAGAAACTTTTTTTTATTCTTGGTATCTAAAATTTAATCTTAAAATTTGTATTTTATAAAAAAAAATAAATTGAGATTTTTTTGAATGACTTTCCTATCAAAATATTTTTAAGACATTTCAAATACAACACCTTAGGTTTAAAATTAATCAGTTGAGAATTAATTATTTTTATTTGATTCTCCAGGTGATCTCTGCATCTATAAGCCTGGTATGCTAAGACTTCAGCCTCTTAAGAGGGAGGGCCCGCGGTGGCCGAGAGGTCAGACCTCTCGCCTCCCACCACGGCGATCCGGGTTCGATTCCCGGCGGGGTCGGTCCCCTGATTTTCGTATGTGGGAATCGTGCCGGACGATGCCGTTGGTCGGCGGGTTTTCTCGGGGATCTCCCGTTTTCCCGCCCTTTCATTCCGGCGCTGCTCCATACTCACATCATATTACCCCTCCCCAGCGTTAAAGACCTCGATGTTGAACGCTGACCAAAATAACTCACTCACCCCTTAAGGGGGAGTGTTTGACAATTTTATTGTATTTTCAGGTTTTTAGCCATAACATTTATTCAAGTTGTATTATCAAAATGTTCTCTTTGGCAAAGCATGGAATATGTTCTTGGTAAACTGTTTGGCATAAAGTAATGGAGTTTTTCATTAATTTGTCATGCAGAATTATTGAAAGAGAATTCTTGAAAGTCAAACTATATTTCTCTTGCAATGATTTTACATGACAAATTAATTACAAATTCCCGTTATTATTTATGCCAACCAGTGGCGGATCCCGGCCAAAGTTTTAGGGAGGGGGGGGGAGTTATACAGATTGCCCTCAATAAGGTGGGGGTCTAAGGGTCCTCCCCCAGGGAAAATTTGTATCTGAAGGTGCAAAATGGTGCTATTTAAGAAGTTTTATTACCACTATACCATTTGTGTGTGTACATACAAAATGAAGCGCAATATCATACAAAGGAATCAAGAAATTCTGTTTTCTTTTCAAAACTCTTAAGGAGTTTTGCAGTGATTTCGAAAATATTTTTTTTATTGCTACCTAATACTCATATAAAAATTTCGCTGCACAGTTTTGACACTTATATGTTATAATTTGTAGCTGAATTTTTTTGTAGAATTATACTGAACAGTTTTTAGATTTCATTACCCAAAGTACCACGTTTTTCGCCGTGAAAATAATAAAAAATGAAGGAAATTTTTTTTTGGCGAATGGTACATTATTTAAAAAAACGCGTCCACAGTATTGTGCATCGTGTGATTGCACATTGACTCAAATTTTTTCAAAACTTTTGGTTAAAAAAATATTTGAGTTATTGGCGCCAGTCTGAAAAAAACTCGGGAACAAACCCTTAAGAGTGCGTGGTAGATAAATAAACGCTGAAAACATTAATTGATTTCTACGCTTTTTTCGAAGCCAATATGGATAAAATACTCAATGACAATCCTAGATAATGGTATTTACCAACTTTATGAGTAAATATTTATCCATAATTACTAATTCGTTATGCGTGATCACTTGCGCCGCAGTTAAATGCACGTGGTTCCGACGTCAGAGATTGTGCCTCAGAAGTTTGTAACACTGGAATTTTGTTTAAAACGTTGGCTAAAACTATTGTCTAGGACACGGTCGTAGAAGAACAGGTCTGGACACTCGCCTATCTAACAATGTATTTTGCTTGACCCCCTTGTTGTTTGGCTGTAGTTCGTCAAGTTACCGAGAATGTTGTACTTTTTGGCGCTGTTTTCGGGGCGGTCGGACTCAA
>PNEQ01112167.1:10293-29091 GCA_003012365.1 Medauroidea extradentata
AAATCCAGGGGGGGGGCATTTGCCCCCCCCCCCCTGTAGCCCCAAATGACGCCCCTGAATTGTTTATCTTAGTGGGGAGGAAGTGGGCGGAGTTTGAGCCGACCGCCGTAACATCAGCGCCAATAAAACACAATATTCTCGGTAACTTGACGAACTGCAGCCAAACAACAAGGGGGTCAAGTTTCCAAGGCGAGTGTCCAGACCTGATTTTCTACGACCGTGGTCTAGAATTGCTATTTTTAATTTTCGCAAATTGGCTTCAAGAAACCTATAATTACAGATTAATGCTTTTAGCATTGAATTATGTATCACGCCCTCAAAAAACATTAAATTGTCTCATAAAAATTTTCTAGCATCGAATAATAATTTTTTTTTAAATTTAAAGCATGGATTCTACACATGGAGTATAAAGGAAATTGCATGTTGGAATTTCCTTGGAAGTCGACGTATATATGCCAGTTTTGCGCGAACAATGCGTTATTGTTGTCCAAAACACAGCAACGAGTAGATCGAGTAAGGTTTTCGTAAGTGCCACGTATGGTATTGATACTATTGAATTAACAGATTCGAATGAAAACTGTTACGTGCGTTGAATTCGGTTGTAAAGAAAGAACAGGTACGTGAAATACATCTGCTACTGTTACATTTCTTGAGTAAAAAGGCCATATTTTACGTTGGTGTAGTGTAAATTATGTGGTTAAACAATTGTTTATGTAGGTAAACGTTGGGAACATAAAAAAACAGCCACATATATTGTTTATTTACGCATATGTACGTCACTGACGATGTGCAACTGCTTGCTAACAGCAATAAGATAAACAAATTTGCACACAAAATAAATAAATAGCAGAAACTAGCATAAATGTTAGTTTAACAGTAGTGTCCACGCACAAACAGTTGGCGATGTCGGTACTCACAGAAACGTGTTTCAAAACGCAAGCGTAGGCTATAGTTGAGTTTTAATATTATTTAAAAATTTTGTTTCCCAAACAACGTAGACTGCGATAAACACGACTCATCTGCTATTCGATAAATCATTTTAACTCTTTTATTCTTCAAACTTCGATCAAAATACATTGGCTCTTATGGTGGAAACAATGTTATGGTCTACAGTGACCACGTGTATAAATGTTCAAGCAACAAGGGCACAAATACTCTGTCTTCAAGTATTTGCCTGGGCAGTATACGGCATGGCCACCCCCTGATTCTACACATCTCTAAGAAAACATTACAAATAAAAATTAAACTGTCATAGAGGAATATATGTAGAGCTCATAAACTCTGCAAAATCTCATAAGATTGTTCTGTAATTTGCACTTAATTTTTTTTTTTTTTTTTTAGCGAGTATATAGTAGGCAGTTAAGTTGGCCTCTGAGCTCCCTAGTGCTGTTATCAGGATGGGAACGCGAAGACAAACTGATATCCTACCATCCGAGGCCACCTGCCAGGTTGATACTAGCAGGGCGGAAAACATTCGGCGCGTTCCGTCATACACTACATAAGTGTAACATACTTGTGTGGTCGATATTTTCCTAACAGCTACTACACGGCTGTCTTCTTATCGCTTCTTCTTCCCCTGTGCCTCTGACCCCCCACCCCCGCGGTGTGAGAAGCCAAGATAACTGCCTACTATAGCATCCACCATGAAATAAATTATAAATAAGTTACTTCACTATGTGCTATCAAATATTCATAACGATTCAACAATTCAAGAAACTTACGTTAAATTACAAAATCTAGACGATGATTACCTGATTTGGCAAAACGGTCAATAATTTTTCCCATTTTGACATCAATGTCACTATGTATATTCAGTAAATCTAAGCCATTCAGACGCTTCTCATCCATCCGTGATCGCAGCCACGTCTTCAAGCGTCGTAATGTAGAAAAAGATGGTTCTGCACTAGCCACACTAACTGGCAATATAGCCAGCACCAAAAGTAGTGTTTTAATTGTTGGAAACAGGTCCTTGTTACAGTTCAAATATGCATACATCACACTTGTTGTTGGAAGACATCCTTGATCACGTTCCCGACGTAACTGTACATGCCATTATTGCAGCTCACTTTCTAAAAAAAACATTTCTTGCAACCTCTTTTCCGTATCCTAGAAATCCGTGGTGATTTTGAACAATATTCAAAACGTCCCGAGAAAACTCTTTACGAATTAACACTCTTGTCTATTAAAACACAATCCTAGACTGTACAGTTGTAGTGTCATTGACGAAAGCCTTGATTTGAGATCTTCGACAATGTTGTCGGGGATGGGGATAAACAAAGTTACTCCAAATTATGTTTCTATGTCACCTGCTTTAGAAATATTTGGTCGCTGTTGTTGTCTTTTGGCTTTTCTGGGCATTTTCAGTTCTGTTCCTAAGTGAACAGCAAAGATTCGACCTCAACCATCAAATTATAAAAACAAGTCTCACTATCTCTTCGTTTCACATCTAAACTGCAGAGTGTTTTCAAGCATGTATTTGGCTACTACCATGTCCAAAGTCTCTTTCTGGAATAATCTGCTGATGTGCAGAGTGACTGCAAGTAAATCATTAAGACATATTAAGCTCACTAAAAATCCAGTCTCACGTATAGCAGCACCTTGAGCTTCATTGCTCCATTCCGAGATAGCTGACAGGGCATCTGCTATTTTCGGCAAAGACCGTCGGAATTGAAGGACGCTGTCATGCCTCTCAACCCATCTTGTCTCACACATCCAGTCAACTACCTACCAACAGTTAGCATAAGAACTGAATTGCGTTTTGATGAACCAAAGAAGAAACGTGTCACTTTATTTTTAGAAAGTGAGTACTCGCTAGATTATTTAACTTTAAGTTTTGCGTAATACTTTGCTCGTTTTAATACTGCTTATGTCTGTGTGCGGACTATTTCATATTTTTAATTTGTACATAGTGCAAACCCTAAATTTTTTTCGGGGTGAGGGGGGGGGGCGATCGCCCCTATCGCCCCCCCCCTTAAATCGACCACTGTGCCAAACGGTTTACCAAGAACATATTCTATGCTTTGTTGAAGAGAAACTTTTAACAATACAATTTCAATCAATGTTATGGTTAAAAAACTGAAAATCCAGTAAAATTGTATAACACTCCCCTTGAACTTGGTGGCTATACAGGATGTCCAGAAAAACCCGCATAATAAGCGAACCATGCGAGTCCGGGGCTTAGATGAAGATAAACATGTGTCGAAATGTTGTACGAGACTTTACGTGCATAATGTGGCAACACTGCACGGACAAAGTCCTCTTTTGCGATCCTCGTCCATGTATTATGTGTGTTACGTCGAGTAAACATATAATCACATTACAACTGCTGGGAATTACAACCTGCGCCATACGATGATTGGAATAGTAGTAGTAAGACATCTTGGAGGAGCGCAAGAGGGGACTAAGTACAGTGTTAAAATTGTGCACATAAAATGTAATCGTGCAACATTTTACCACGAACAATTTAGTCCTGGATTGACATGGTGCAAGGGTGTAGACAGGAAATATGAAGTACAAAATAATTAAACCGTACAATTTAGAATTTATCTATAAATTTCATACCTGTATATCACATTTTCTCTAGATTAATACGAGTAAACTAGTAAATCTGTTAGGGAGTATTCAGAGCAACCATTAGTAATATTCTTCACTCAAACATTTTTCATCTTAATAAAAACTTAATATTACTACCACTGGTCTGTTACATTTTTCGGTACTAAAACTGCTTAAATAGCACTATTTCGCACCTTGCAACCCGGACCCCCCACTTTGACTGTGGGGGATCGGTGTTCCTTTATAAAATTACTCATTTGAAACATCTCCCCCCTTCCCAATCACAAATTCTGGCTACGCCACTGGCTTGGTGTGCTCATTACGTGGTTGTTGTAGACTTGCTATGTGTAGTGCATGGCTTGGTATGAGTCACAATACGAGCACAGCCATAATGGTGAGGAAACGTGGCTCATCTCAGCTCACACCCTGGCTCTCACGTCACTTCCTGTAGCGACCCTCTGCTGACGAGAGCACTGCATCCCCTGCTGGTCCTCCCCTCTCCCTTCTCACTGCTCTACACGGCAATATTCATGACGTACATGTGCATCTCTAGTCGCACCTCCACTGCTGAGCAACTGCCACATGGACCAGTGTCTTTAAGCATTTCACTCAAGTCCTCGAGGGAAAGTCAGACGCTAGCTGAGCGCCTTGCATAGTTGCGAACAAAAGGTTTGTACATACCTATGTTTGAAAACTTTTACACTCAGAGACATGCACATAGTGTTTTACATTTCCTATAAAAATATTATCACGGTTGTGAATGGGGACGTATTAAAACACTCAGAAGGAGAGACCCATATAAACAAACTGAAGCTGTGAGATATATGTAATGCATTTATCCAGTAATTTTTAATTAAAAGACTTTAAAATTTGTTTGACAAAGTTAAATACCAAAATATAAATTTTACAAATTTAGGACTAGACTTCCGCAAAAAAGAAACAGATTGAAATCCGTACTTTACAAATTATTTGAATTTTGCTTAAGGGGGAGTTCACGCCAAATATTAATGGTTTTAAAAATGTATATATTTATACAAGATATAGTTTGTTATATATATATATATATATATATATATATATATATATATATATATATATATATATATATATACATACACATACACACACATACATACATACATACTGTGACTATTTTTTACAGCAATGAAAATTTTCTAGCTTTCATAGTTTTCGTACAGTGGCACGTTAAAGACCAAATTTGCATAAAACGGTTTAATACACGAAATTAAAACCAACTGACTTACAGAAATGAAATAATTCACACAGAATAACAGTGTAAAGGACTTCGTCAAGAGATATGTAATAATCCTCAGTGAGATTTTAAGTTATGTATTTAAAAATATATATATATATTTAAAATTGCTAATATTTTGTTTCAAATTCAACAATTTTTTAGAAATAGAAAATGTATTCAAATGTAATTTTCATACATATCGTGATGTGGCCCATGATCCTGTTATTCTGTATGAATTATTTCATTTGTTTAAGTCCTTTGGTTTTCTTTTTTTGTATTAAACCGTTTTATGCAAATTTGGGCTTTGACCTGCCATTATACAATAAGTATGAAAGGTAGAATATTTTCATTACTGTGAAAAATTATATATATATATATATATATATATATATATATATATATATATATATATATATATATATATATATATATATATAACAAACCATATCTCGTACAAATATAAAAATTTTGCAGGGAGCCCACCAGACTTATACAATCGTCAATGCTAATCCAAAAAGAGTGGAGAGGGAAGTAATTAAAATAATAATAATACATTAAAAACCTTCCACGGAACTGGTGTTCTTCCAGACTCTTCTCATGGACCCCCAGCTGATCGTCCGTCTGACAGCCTTCATGAAGGACCTCAGTAGGAGGGCAGAATCGTTTACATGGTCTCAACTCATTCCGCGTTAAGGGCGCAGTTCACCTCAGTTTTCAACGTCTATTTATTTTTATATTTGTACCAGATATTTTTGCCTTATTTTAGACATGAATTGTGATAAAATCTTCCTCTTAGGTAACTTTTGTAACTCTCGCAGTTTTTGCATAATGAGTCGTAAATATCAAAATTTTCAATTTATGGTTTTAAGTACGCCACTAAAACCAACTGACATACCAAATCGACAAAATTCACAGTGTATAACAATGTTGTAGGCTGTGATTTGACATATATGAAAACAAAAAAATTAAATACTTTTTTATTTAATAAAAAATGCTGAATTTTGAAATGAAAATTAAATAAATATCAACATGTTTTTAAAAATACAAAAAATATTTTTTTTTTTGTTTTCATATATGTCAAATCGTAGCCTACAGTATTGTTATATTGTGTGAATTTTTTCAGTATGGTATGTCAGTTAGTTTTAGTGGCGTACTTAAAACCGTAAAGTGCAAATTTTGACGTTTACAACTCATTACGCAAATACTATGAGAGATACAAAAATTTCCTAAGAGGAAGATTTTATCACAATTTATGTCTAAAATAAGAAAAAAAATATCTGGTGCCAATACAAAAATTAAAAAAGACGTTGGAAACTGAGGTGAAACGCGCCCTTAAGCAAACCGACGGCCGTCTAGAATATTCAAGTAGGCCGGTGTCTGTTGCGGCCATCGACTATTACATAACTGCCAAATATAGCACGTGCCTTTGTTTCCTTTGTTCAAGACTCCCTGCGTGCAGAGATGTAACCCCCGGGCTGTATTAAACCTCGTCACTTCCACAAGAGCCACGCCAAGACGATACACGAGACAATATTATATGTTTGTAGCTGCATTGAATCTATACTTGACTCAATGGCGTTATAAAGTACATTTAGTACTTTCTCTAAACTTATACCACAAGCCATGTGCGCGCCAGGCCAAGAAGGACGCTGCCCGAAAATTATTTAAGGGGCTGGTCCCCCAATAAAGCAGGGCGGGGAAATTTAACGGTTTCAAACCTTCTCCTCCATAACTTCAAATAAATACAAATAAAAAACTGTTATTATAATATTATTACCGTTATTTACCTTAAATATCGCCAACTTCGAATTGATTTTCATTCCATGCTTAAGGTACATATAAGGACTACCGAAAACTATATTTCAAAAATTCTATCAAAATATTAATCAAGATCTTCGTCCACCATGCGTTTAAAATGCATTGCAGCGTGTTCGTAAATACGTTTTTTACGAAACTATTCCATGTATGCCCATTGTGTCAACGTGCGAAAAGAAAATACTTACACGATGACTGAAGGATCGATTCACAGCATCGCGTCGATAACAACAATCACTCCTGAGTCCCTCATAAGGGCTACAATCAGCAATTCCAACATGTTGTATCTGAAAAAAATATAATCACAGGATTTGTATGAAACTACCGTAGAAGCATACAGTGGACTTAGCTTAAAATTTTCCACCAATGGAAATATGGGGCCGCCACTGAAAGTGTCAGGTGGGTGATTTACGATACGATACCACTGCGCGTCGTTTCATTGGCTTGTAGAGGCGATACCACACGAGTTGAGCCGGTCAACATCGCCCTTGGCGCCGTGCCTTACTCACATTTACACACTGCCAGTAGGCGGGGGCCTTGTATTCCTGCCAGTGAGCGGTATATCATAGGTTGTATTTGTGAGAGATTTTGGACAGCGCTTAACATCGAGGTCTTCAGCACTGGTGAGGGGTGATATGAGGTGAGTATGGAGCGGCGCCGGAATGAAGGGGCGGGGGAAGTGGGAGAAAATCCGCGGACCAACGGCATCGTCCGGCACGATTCCCACATGCGAAAATTCGTGGACCGACCCCGCCGGGAATCGAACCCGGATCGCCTTGGTGGGAGGCGAGAGGTCTGACCCCTCGGCCACCGCGGCCCCGCTTAGTTTATATTTGAAAACTGCGTAAATAGCCCCCGTTTTGCACCTTGGAATATAAGTTTTCCTAGACGGACCCTCAGATCCCCTGATTTAAGGCAATGATCGGCGTATCAGCCCCAGGACATTCCCCCCGCGCAATATCAACTACGTCGCGCGCCAATACTGCAAGCTGATAATAATTACAATTCTACGGGCTCTATTAAGAGGTTGTGTCACTTGTTTTGTTGAAGTTATCAATTTCCTTTTAATAAATTAAGTGTACAATGAATTATCGACAATGTTTCTTAATAGGGACATTGCATTTTACGCTTAGGTGCATATTAGTGGATTAAATTGTAACTAGGAGTGATTTAGTCTAAGTGACATTGTCAGGGATAATTGTTGCCTTAAGTTTTGAATTAGCTTAATTATTTCGTAATACGAATTGCGTAATGAGAGGTATTGTAACTAGCTAAGTCTCTATCAAAATATTTTCAAATATGGTGAGGAAGAGATTAGGAAAAATGCAACATGAATAGTGACACGAACGGTTAATATGGCCGTCAAGTTAGGCCGCAGAGCTGTGTGCGGATATTCCGCCGATAGAAGTTTGTTAGGACGTTGTTCTATAAGTGTGAGTCTTGTCTAAGGTTCATTTTACCACAGGTTAGAAAGACCAATGTTAAACGTTTGTCACAGGGACAATTTCTGCCGCTTGAGCGCTCTTATTGGTAATTGGCAAACCGATCAAGAGCTTTCCTGAGTTGTAAGTTACATAAAGTTCATAATTTGAAACGCGAAATGGATTTATTTTCACTTTATTATTCAGTTAAATGACTCGGTTATTTCCAAGCCTATTTAAATGTTATTTTACTACAGTTTCGTATTTTTCTGGTCCCTCAGCGATTGCAGCGAAACTAGCGACAGAAATATTCCTTGTGTCAAAGTCTCCCATAAGAGAAAACATTTCTTTCTAACCTGTAGCTTAGTCGTGTCTTAAGCATTCAAACAAATAGACATGCTTTTATATGCCCATTCCAGGCCCTCCGCTTATCTGTGACGATTATTTTATCGCGAACGAAAACAGCAAGAACTGTTCATTTATACACTGAAAGAAAAGTAATGTTGTAGGTATCATACTTGTGTAAAAATAGGGCCATCAATGTAGTTTGGTTGTCGGCACTGTGTAGATTTTCCCTACACTCTAAAAAATAGTTTGTAAATTTACCAGACGTGCGTATCGAAGAGCTCAGATAGTAGGTATGTTACAATAGTTTCCCATACATCCATGGTAGCATTCCTAAACTTTTTTTGTAAAACAGTCAAATATATACTGAAGATACCAGACTTGATTTGTAACAAGTGTATGAGTTTGCAAATTTACAACACGAAGTATGGTAACTGCCCCGTACTGCATTTAGGTTAATTACTTCCTAAACATTTTAGGAAGTGTTTTTACAGTGTACAACAATATGTTCTGTACTTCCACAGAACATATTGTTACGGGAACAATAATCATACAGTACCGACAACCAGACTACACTATTGTCCCAATTTTAACACAAGTATGGTACCTACAACAATACTTTTCATTCAGTGTATATGAAGACCCTCGTGCATAATGTTAACTTTAACTGACGTTTTCGCGAAGATATATTTCACACCAGCTTGTTTCAGTGCCTTCTCTGAATATCTGCAGCTCTGCTTCATGTTCAATGATAAGATGTTTGTACTCTCAGAGTCTTGACGTTGTAGCCGCTAATCACATGTGTGTGATGTCGCAGTTACCTTGTTCTGATAAACACAGTCTAGTATGTGACGACTCTAGGCACGGAGCAGAGTTACTGAACTTCGTTAACCACATTAGGCGTATTTTAGAGGTTGAATTGGTAGCGGTACCTGTGAACAGAGCACTTTAGCGCTCCAGTTTACAAGGGTGTTTGTAAACATGCTGCAACCAGGCTGAGGAGGGTTGCACGTTTCTGGCAACCGAGGCTGGAGGACGGTTACAGGGTTTGTTCACAGGATGTTTACCTTTACCATTATTTCCTGTTTTATCTCGAACAAATACGAAATTAAAACAAACTGTATTTTTGCGCAATGTGGAAGATACTTAAGTTAATTTGAAAGAAAATGGCGCAATATTAATTTTTCAATTTATGCAGCTGCATAATCAAATTTTTTCTACAATTTATTGTGTTGTACATGTAAATAATAGTGGCAACAGTCTATTTTCTAACAAACGTGTTCGTAAAGAAGTGTTTTCCTTTATACAGTCCAATTTTATTCCTTATTTGGCCTTAACAAATGCATAATTTCGTATCTCCATGTTGGTAGCCATTTATATTAACTGAATATTGCATTTTAACGATCTCTTGTCAATGCAAACAGTTTATGCAAACGCTTGTGAACAATTCAACCACTAAAATACACCTATTGAAATAAGTGGGTGTAAGAATGTTTTCGCGGAAACCAGGTGCCCTAACATAAATATCACGCCATGAATGTTTGTGTCGACAAAGACGATCTGTTGGTCCGCGCGCCTAGAGGCTAGCTACACCGCGATACGTCGCCCTTCACTCGCATACCTGGCCCGTGCTATATACAGGGTGGCCACCTACCTGGAAAACCTGGAATTATCAGGGACATTGTGATCACCTGGAAATATTAGGGAAATGTCAGGGAATTTTTGGTTCATGTGAGACATTTCAGGGAATTTTCTTGCCTCATTTTTGAGCTTCCACAAAAACTATAGGAATGAATCTAATGGAGTTTTGAGAGCATTATAACATTTTTATTGAAAAAATTACCATTATGTAGGTATAATTATATTCCATTGTCAAGTTCGTAGTTATTTCTGCTGAATGTTTTGTCAAGTTCACTGACTGTAGTGTTTAAGAAGGAACGTAAACTATTTATCTTTATTGGAAAATGTGTTGAATAAAATGTCGAAGTGTTGTTTTTGTACTTACAAAAATCAGGGAAATTTTTGGATTTCTATCAGAGAAATCAGGGAAAAATCAGGGAATTTTCGTTGTTGCAATGAGTGGCCACCCTGTACATACTTGCACAGGGCTGTCTAGACTGCACCTCTGAGACGTCTTGAGCCGATAACGCACAAGTGATCATGTTTATTCAACCAGCACCCCCTCCCCTCTTCTTATCCTCCGTCCCGCAGAGCAGAGGAACCGTTCCCCGGGGAGAGACACATAAAAAACACATCCCCCACCAAGAGGTCTTGTGCTGGAGCGCTCCCTTGGTAATTCCCCTCAGCTACACACGACTTTGCATCCGCCCCTCCCCTCCCTCTGCCCCAGTATGCTTGGTCGCATATCCTGGGTTGACCGCCCCCCCCCCCAGGCATACACTGCCGCTGGCGTATTGATCGTCTGGACCTGTGGTCCTCCGCGCCCGCGCAAATCCTCTTTTCCCTCGCAAAAATAATATTTATATGTTGGCACGCGAGGGCTGGAGTACTGGGTGGCTGGGGGGGGGGGGGTCAGAGGAGTTAACAGCTTTCTGAAGACGCCCTGCCACTTCCGCCTTCTCTGTCCGCCGTCAACTCTGCGACCACGACACGACGTTCAACCCGCCAGCTTTTATCTGCCACACTTTCTACCATTTCTCTTTGTGGTTTTTAACAAATAATTTTAGCGGAGAGATTTTGGTTAACGCTTAAGGCGCGACGTATTAAGGGGTATTGATCCCTACTACCTTGGATTTATCCGTTTCTTCTCGATAACTTCTGTTCCAGTCGATGTACCAAAATTTTTGTCATGGCAGGGCATAGATACAAACTTAATCGATTTTCTGTAATTGCTGGAACCATTATAAATTTATTATTTTGCAACGGGAAGCAGCTGAATAGGAAAAATTGCTTTATTTACGGGACCGACTACAGAGGCCGCAACATTAACAGAAACAATGCCATATGGATTCCAAAAAGTGAATGAAACAATTAACTATTCCTTGTCAGCCTGAAAAAAGTAAACCAATGTCTCTATTCCCTGATTTATACGAAAAACAGTAAAACCGATCTGACAGGAATCAATCCTCCTTAAATTGTTGGAATTATTTGGTTTTTCGCTTGTTGAGGTCGTTTAGAAACACTTACTGTAAATAATCGTATAGCTCATTGGTGCTGGTACCGTAATATGGAGTGATTCAAGACAAGTCGGGTGACTTGTGCCAGTAAAAAAAAATATTTCCTCATGTGTAACAGCAATGAGAAAAGAATCCGAGCGAGGTTGTGCAATGGTGACATGTTCTCGCATTCGAGAGGACCCGAGTTCGATACCCGGTTCCGGCCATCCTGATTTCTGTTTTCCATGGTTTCCCGACATCGCTCCGGGTGAATACTGGAATGGTTCCTAACAAAGGCCATGGCCGATTCCTCTCGCAGCTGCTGTCATTGTACCAAGTTGTGTGTCGCCGTCTATAATGTCCTCTGTCGACAACATGGAGGTCACGAAGGGGGGGGGGTGCAAGGGGGCAGTTGCTCCCCCCTGGAACTTTGTGACCCCTACAAAAAAGGTCACTAATTGTGTCAGGCACTGTGAAAAGGTCTTAATTGGCGTCAAATGCTGCAAAACAATGGTCTGTCTCGTCAGACGTCGCAAAAAGTGTAAGTTTTTTCTTATAATAGATTAGTTTTATGATAACTAAACTGAAATTTCTAAATCTTTGCCCCCCCCCCTTGACATAATTACAAATGACGTCCATGGTCGACAAGACGTATAAAGTTCACTGATCTTACCATCTGAGAAAATAAATGTACTTAAGATAAACTCCAAATATTGAATATCCACGTGAAATTAGACAAATATTTACTCACAGTTTATATATTTCAAAATAAAACTTGTCCATATTTTGTCCCAAGTCGCAGCATCTTAATGTACAAGACATTATCTTACAATGAACGTAGGTGTTCACTTGAAATCATAAACATATGCTGCACTAGCTCTTCCGCAGTTATCAGACAATGCATAACAAAAATGGCGACTAAATCCAAATGCCTAAAATTTAAGTAATGTCTATGAAATCTGTGTTATAAATAAATTTGCACATGAAAAGTTCAACACGAAAGACTACACCCCAATAGAACCATATCTGCCATCTTGCTTTAGTAGATGTTCTGCAATAATCTACAATGCACTTATTATATTCCAGGATTTAAACATATAGGACGTATCTTCTTCCGTTTTATTATGTTGGCAACACTGGTCCATTATTGCTAGTACAACTTCCACATTTACAAATTAATTTACTTCCGAAGGTTACAAGTTAAAATTAAGTGAAGGCAAGGTTTTTTAAAATGCCTAAAGTTTAAATGCTATGTTGTACAAATAATTTAGTTACAACTCTTTAAATCAAAGTTACAGTAAAATTTAACTGACAAGTTCATTCCCAAAGCGTTCCTTATCTACGTAGCCTACATTGATGGTTTGTCTGGAAATAGCGGGAATCTACATTAAGTGTATTTCTTAATTTGGCGGTATGAACGTTGATATGAATGTTACTCTCGTCAGCGTTATTCCGTAGCTAAGTCTAGAAAGGAACCCACTGACTGGACTACTATGAGTAAAAGTGACATGTCGACAAGGGTCACTTTATTAATGAACTGCTCAGTAAATTACATTTCAATAAAAATAAAAAATTATAACCTGGCGTATAAATTGGTCCCTTAAAAAGTTAATCATAGTAATATCACATTCTTCTTGACTCTTCAGTGCGTTGTGTGTCCGCTAAGCAAACAAAGTAGGCAGCTTAGATGAGCAAACATGAAAGAAAATAAGTACAGCAATTCTTACATGCATTGTACACACGTGACAATTTCAAAGATAATCTGAAATCTTAAGTTAGGTTACAGTTAGAATTTATTGGTTTGTGGACATACACCATGGCTCACAAAAATAGAAAAAAAAAGCATTCCCAGAGTAATTCTGTTAGTTTTTTTTTTTTTAATAATTGTTACTATAGACAACAAAGAATTTTGGAGATAGACACCCAGACACAGAAGACAGACAAACACAGAACCAGATTCCCAATATGAATAAAGATGGAAATAGGCAAAAAACAGTGAACAGTGGACAACAAACACAAGACAATAGACAATACAACACAAGTTAAAACCAACGAAAAAATGTAACGCTTCGGGGATGCGAATGAAGTTCGCTAGAAAATTGGGGCTTATATAGTGTGGAGGGTATCTAAGCTGCTCGGCCAATAGTGGCAAAGCGTGTGTGATTGGCTGGGCTCTTGGCCAATGAAAGGCAAGTACTCTCCTGATTGGCTGAGCACCTTGTAGTGATGTTGGCTGGTTTTCTGCCGAGACTATTAAACATAAATCTGTTTATTTGTTTTATTTATCTATCTATTTTCTGTAATACTGTTTTTTTTATTAAAGGTAACCATATATTTTTCAGTTCAACGCTCTGTTGGCTTATGATGTTTTTGTTACTGCCTATGTAAGCTGATTCTTTAATTTTATTTTTAATTTACACAGACATTGTTCTTTTTTCGTTATTTGTCATTCAACACAGGTTTGATCAGCAAAACCTGAGCAATGACATATGTCCACAAACCAATTAAATTCTAACTGTAAACTCACATTGCAACAAACATTTAAAAATCTTAGGTTACATTTAAATTAAATTTCGTACGTATACGACATTTTGTGGTTTGGTATTACTGGTTTTGTTCCCGTTATGTTACAACTTCACAAATTTTAACTACCTATTTAGTTTACTTAGCTATCCACCGACGTTTTTAAGGGTAACAAATAATTGGAAATTATTGTTATTTATTTTTCAAGGGATCGATTTATGTGTCGGATTTTTCAAAAGTTAATTTTAGTTTTATTTGTAGCTTTTTAAAATTTTAAATGTCTACCAATATTGTATATATATAAAAAATTAATTTTTATACAGTTTGAAAAAGTATTGAAGTATTTGTTGTATAAAAATAATTTAAATAGGTCAATTCGTTTGGGAGCTACGAAATGCGAAACGACAGACAGACAAAGGCGACAAACTTATAACAGCTCTAAATTCAGGCTGTTAGTAAAGATGACTAGAACTGATACACAGAGAGCATACATACTTGAGCGCTATGCTGGTGAATGCTGACATGAAGTGAGGCTAGAGCAGCAGTGGAATGCAAGCACAAGGGATGATGGAGAGCCATGTGGGAACCCTTCAGCCACCTGCAACGTCCGCTATGTTTTTACTACGTGTGATACTCCTGACAGACACTACCGGGAATTGAACCCAGGTCGCCATGGTGGAAGGCGAGCAGGTCGACCACTACAATACCCCGGCCCTACTCGAGCCCCGACTATTTGTCCACTAGCTGACTCACTGGGCAAATAGATGAGGATTGAGTACGCATACAGTGGGTTCTGACAAGCAGTCCAGTCAACTTGTGAAATGTTCCCTTTCCCTGCTAATATCTGAAGTTGGTTAAAATATTTCAACTATTTACAAGAACGGAAGGATTAAATATTTATGTACGGTATGATATATGTGTGAAAAAATGAAGTTCGGTGGTCTGAAACATTTTACATTTGTACTTTTACTAAGTCTTGCTACTTTTTCGCTAAAATACAGATCGCAGAACCAGATATCCAAGATAAAATTACCCAATAATAATGTAAAAAAAAAAAAAAAATTCAAGTTCGTGACGTTTCCCCCGGCCTTCCGCAGGCAATGTGATGAATATTTACAACAGAAATATACATTAAATCAAATATTTGTTGGTAGAATTATCGTGGAAATATATATAATGTGACTTAATCACGTTTAGTTTCCTTAAGTAGATTTTAGTCGTACATCACTTCAGAGTTTTATACACAGAAAGGAAGAAAGAAAGATGCGTTTTGGAAATAATACATTTAATGGCCTTGGTCTTTAGCTGTAATCATTTTGAAACATAACAATGGTCTGCAATCAGTCTTGTATTAACATAGACGCTCTCATTAACACGCATTATGATCTTCTGACTCACAACACACTCAGAGAAACCACAATGAACGTAATCGCAGTATTTACCGTACAACCAATGACCACAGCAGTGCAAACGATTGCAGACCTGACAGGTACGGGAATCCCAACACTTGCAACTTTACAAGGTTGCCAACCGTTGCCTTATAGTTCATTGCTAGCTCTTCTTAAATCTGCTACAATTTCACAGGGAAATTAGAACGGCGATGTAAGTCTCGAAAAGAAAAATCCTACTTAGAAATAAATGAAAGGAAACTTTTAAAATTCCCCACGACTTTGCTGACTTTTTTTCTTAATTTCTCCCTTCTCCGCTGTTCATAAAGAAAGTCATTATTTGTTCCCCTCCATAGTGGGATAATTACTTGTATCTGGCATTACTGCTTTGTAGTCAACTAAGATCACGTTTTTTGTCCAGGAGTGGTGAGATATAAACAAATCAGAGTCTTGAATAAACGCCTGCAAGTAGCTCAGGACTTGAAGATGGCAACGATTGAAAAAAAACCCTTCAAAATCAGTTGTTACATATTTTACTAAATGCGGCGTTTGTTTCTTGCTTCTTTCTTTGGTATTTGGATACCGTACATTCAGTTACACAACTTAGTTGCGGTTATGTTGTATCAACTATTTATTTTTACAACGTTTTTATTAAATTGCTTTCTTATCTATATGTTTATCTGTTTCGTACACATTTTGCAATCGATTTTATACTCACTTCCCGATGAGCTAGACTTAAAACTTTAAACATATCTCAGAACTGGATAACAATGCAATATTAACTAGCTTTCTTGCCTGCTTGTTTGTTCGGTACAAATTTTGCTTGTTTAAATAAATTGCAAAATTTCACATACACAAGACTAAAAAACAGAAAATAATATTAAACAAAAACATTTGTATTAATATGCCACGTTTTTAAAACGGTCTACAAATTACAAAATACTATCTGATTTAAAGATATTTGTAAGGGTAAATCGGGAAGTGTGGAGCTCGTGCAGTAGATAATAGTAAGGAATGCAGAGAGCAGCTGTCGTTGAGATAACTCACTCAACAGTTCATATCATTTATAATGCAATAATGTTATTTGTGACGTAGTTGAACTGTTCATGCATCAGTTACCTATTGCATGCGCTCCACGTGTATAGGTTTAAATCTTTCAAGTATTTTCAGAGGATACATTATTTGATACTTTTTAGTTCGTTTTTAAAAACCTGGCACATTAAAAACATATTTAAAAATAATACATTTTCGTGCCATTGGACGTGTTTCCCTGATACTGGCAGCTTACCTTACTACAGAGTTGCATTACTAACCACGAGTTGATCGACAGCTGTTCTCGTGACTTCTTGGAAGTTTGAACATTTCACTCCGGTTACTATTTGAACCCACTCAAGCTGATATTATTGCTATACTAAGAATAACTTGGTGAATTATTACACCCGCCTATTGTAATGTTACATACAAATGATGTACCGGATTAATTGGTTGTAAATGGAATGAGTGGCAGCGGAGTGTAAGCAGTATATTGCGGGTTGCAGGTGTGTAGGTGCTGTGCGGGTTAAGGGCGTGGTTGACCTCAGTTTTCAACGTCTTTATTTATTTTTATATTTGTACCAGCTATTTTTTTAATTATTTTAGACATAAATTGTGATTAAATCTTCCTGTTAGGAAATTTGTGTATCTCTTATAGTGTTTGCGTAATGAGTCGTAAACGTCAAAATTTGCACTTTACGATTTTATGTACGCCACTAAAACCAAGTGACATACCAAACCGAAAAAATGCACATTGCATAGCAATGTTGTAGGCTATAATTTGACATACATAGAAACAAAAAATAATTTGTTTTTGTATTTAATATAAAATGTTGAATTTTAAAGTGAAAATTTTAAAATTTCGACAATATTTTAAAATACAGAAGTATATATTTTTTGTTTTTGTATGTGTCGAATCACAGCCTACAACATTGTTATACACTGTGAATTTTTTTCGGCTTCGTATGTCAGTTGGTATTAGTGGCGTACATAAAACAGTAAAGTGCAAATTTTGACGTTTACGACTCATTATGCGGAAACTATGACAGGTACGCAAATTTTATAAGAGGAAGATTTAATCACAATTTATGTCCAAAATAAGTAAAGAAAAATTCTGGTACAAATATAGAAATAAAAAAAGACGTTGAAAACTGAACTGAACCGCGCCCTTAACAGTGTATTACACGGCTCACCTTCGCACGCCCCTGGATACATACAGCCCGCAATACCTTAGTTACACTGACTGTCACTAGACTAGCGCAGTGGAGAGCGAGGGATTCATATCTGCTCACTAATGTTTGACCTTAAACTTTGCAACATAACTGACAATAAATGTCTGCTTTTACGTTATATATCATATACTCAATGTAACTCCAATAATATCAGAATATCATGTATATTAAACTTTCTATGTCTTACAAGAAGGCAGAATTCACTCAGGCATTGCTGGAGTGATGGTCGTTGTAGAAGAAGCTCGGTTGGGCGAACTGAGGACGCGCATATGACAACACCCGCTGGACAGAATCCTGCGAGGTTATCGCGACAAAGACGGGCATTAACCCCAGACATGACTGCGTCCCGCATGATAACACAGCTGGATAGAAACAATCTCCCTGCCAACCATGTGAAGGGGAGTGTGCGGTCCCCAATATTATATTGTTATTCTAGGGCAGGCACGATATCTTCACCAGGCACTCTGGTTCCCAGCAGACACATCCCTCAGTCTTACTATACACAGCACAAAACATTCCTACTTTTACCAGCAACAACTTGGCAACTAATGTCAGAACTTCTTCTAGTCCAGACACTACAACACCAAGGTCGCAGGTCATTACAGTGGTATAAATATCCTGAATATCTGTGGGAACTAGTGAGATATATTATTATGAGTAGAATGTTTGTGAACCAAAATTACCTCTGTGGACCTGTCACATTGAAAAAAACATTTCGTACTTCAACAATTTGTTTTGTGTTATTTCAACAATTGTTGTAAAATGTACAGGACGTTTCATATAAATGTACAATTATTATTTGTAAGTATACAGAAAAGTTTGTAAATATACAGACACATTTCTGTATTTCCAATTATTTCCTGTAAAATTTTCAATAATTGTAAAAAATTACAAAAAAAAATATTTGAAATTAGTTTCCAATATATATATATATATATATATATATATATATATATATATATATATATATATATGTGTGTGTGTGTGTGTGTGTGTTTCTGTGTGTGTGTAAAACTACAATTTGTTTACTATGTCGGCTACAAATACGTACGAATAACGTGCTCAAAGGTTTATTTAATTTATTACTAGCCGTCCCTTTGCGGCATCGCCCGCGTGTAC
>PNEQ01112169.1:0-60706 GCA_003012365.1 Medauroidea extradentata
AGAATCGGTCAGAATCGCCTACCGACAGGGAGGCACAATGCTTTCACGTGTACAGAGCTGCACAGAAAGGACTAAATCACGTGATGGACATGCAAAGTACACGCGCCCTGACACAGCAAATGTCCGCACTGCAGGAAGAAACAGTAAAATAAAGAAGAAACAAAGCTTCGGCTAAGAAATGCAAAACGTAGCCGCGCACGTCCGGCTAACAAAGAACACGTTACTGCAGCCTGAATCGGCTCTACTCATAACTAACATGTGAAGGAAAGATAGACTGTAATGAAAAATAAAATGTACTGAAACATCCAGAGCAATATAAATTTACTGAATGACACCAAAATACTGTTAGTATAATGTAAACAAGATAATATCAATGAAATAAAAAAAGTTAAGAAAATGAACCTAAACTTATGAGAATATAGACAAGACATTTTAATATTTAATTTATATAAGTCGTGACGTATATAATATGGCACATTCATAGTGTTTTTATTATTCAAGTTACACTAGTTCCTAATATACTTTGTGGTACTTTAAGTGGTCAGTTATCCAAGGATTTGAACTATCTCATATTACCACCTGTTTTTAAGAATGTAACATTTTGCCTTATCTTACAAAAATTGATTTTTTCGTTAAATACAAGTTACATGATATTAACCTTTATGTATATATTAAACATAAACTTATGCGACGGATGACTGTACGTTGAGTTTCATGCATGTAATGCAAGCCTCTCTAACTCCGAAAATATAAATGGTATCCCATATTCCTACCTCTTCCTCTCTCGCTCTCTCTCTCTCTCTCTCACTCTACACACACACACACACACACACACACACACACACACACACACACACATTTTGGTAAAAAGAGAAAAAAGGATCATAACAAAATTTACCGTCATTAGTTACAATAAATATAACACGTGCTCTCAAAATTGTTGGTGTATGAAATTTCAAATTTTTTTTACAACGCTCATTATTTAAATACTTTGCGAACGAATACAATGTTTTCCCTTTTTAAAGAAGTGTACCTTGATGGTGTTCTAATAGATAAATTATTAAAATTACCTTTGCCGAAATTACTATATTTTATTTAAATTTTGCAAACGCATAACTTAAAAAGAAATACAAATGTCGTAGGTACAACAAAGAAAACCGTAGACCGGAAATTATTTTCCACAATTTGTTTGCCGTTTGCCAGGGAATCTTTTTTTTTACTCTGACCTAATTACCCTTAAAATATTCCCCAATAAAGTCGACGATAAAGTCTTTGTCTCTTCCGGGTTTACCGCAACGCTTCTTGAGGGAAAGGGCATTCCTCTGGCCTTACGTCGCCCCAGCGGTTCTGAAATCCCAACGCCGCGCCAGTCCTGGGCAGGCTTTGTGCCCGCGCCTCGGCGGGCGGCGATAATGAGCCGCACAAAAGCAATTAAAAGTAGGCATTGTGAAAACGTCGCGGCGTGGCTCGGGCTAATTTCCCTTGATGAATGTGGTGAGCGGCTATGGAGAGGAGGGGCAGGAATTTCAGCCGCTGTACGCCTCCCCCTTTATCCTGCTGTCCTGCTGTCAACATTTCACGACACTACAGCTGCAGAAAGAATGGCGGGATAGAGGATTAATACTGATCCAGGAGGGGCGGAACCAACCGTGACTACAGCGCAACAGTGACCTATCTTACATTCTCAACTATACTGTCTGCTCAGGCTCAAGGTCATGATACGTAATTTATACCGCTTTCACTATAAATTTGTTTTCTGAACGAGAGCAGATATCGAAAATCTCTTGCACAATTCTTATACAAATTTATTTTACTATGTTGTATTTTTTTCTAAGCAAACAATTATGTAGATTTGGCTTTATAGTTCATTCATAGGAATTTCCTTAGTTGCATTATTAAATAAAATCATTATGTTTTTTTTCTTGAAAATATTGTTAACAGAGTAAACACATATATAAGCAGAAATGTGCAAAATTTTTGAGATATCTGCTTTTGTTAATTAAAGATTAAAAAATTAACTATCGTAAATGCAGAAGAAAAGATGGACCATCCGTATAGGGGACAGACAGACCTTAATAATAATTTTCAGGTATGAACGAAGTGAAGTTTTTTTTATTAGTACAGACTAACATTACATGGTTTTTGTAGGGATGTAAAATTATGTTACTGCGACTGAACAGTATTATTCATTCTGAAAACAATATACTATATAAAGTTGTGTAAAGTAATTTTGTTTACAGTTTTTCATAGCTAAATGTTCACTTAAAATTTTAAACATGTAACTATTACTTGCTTTCATTAAGTTTCGGATTAAATCTCCTTTGGATTTCTGCATAAAATGTTGTAAATGTTCTGCACTTCACTTACGGTGATTAACGCAGTTGATACCTTTTATCTTTTTACTAAAGCTTGTGGTTTTTATTTCGCATGTAAACCACATGGATATGTCTATTTGGACTGCAAAAATCGGGAGGTCCGACACCTATGGACAACGTAACGGAAATTTTGTACGATAATATAATGGATGTCCAGTGTTTGGAATATAATTTTATCTATGCCCATTTTTTTTTCACCGAGGAAAGTTTGTTCTGTAGTGAACAAAAGTGTAGCATAAATTAAACGCTTGTTTAGAAAAAAACTTAATATTTATTTTAAATGAGTACTGAAATGTAGAAAATGTGTCGACAAATGTGTTGACATAACTTTGAAACAATATTGCTTTTTCAAACAGAATTCTGAAATATTTGGATCAAATAAAAGATCGTATAATTGCTACAACAGAATGTATAATTATAGATACTTGATTGTTTATTGCAGTGGGCTACCAAACGGACACTCGTAGTGACACCGAGTTGACTTTCAAACATGAAATAAAATCAGATAAAGCTCTAGAAATGTCCATAAAATCTCACATTGAAATTAATTACAGTTCCGATGTCTCTAAGCCACGGAATTTAGTTCTTGAATAGGTGAGAAAAAATTAAGTAAAACTCTCTTCGTGAGTATTTCATTTTAATAAATTGCGTCCGTTTTTTCTTAACTGAACATAACTAAAATTTTAGCTAAATTAACAATGTTTTTGTCAAAATGTCTACGCAGGCGTCGAGACTTCATCCCAGTTGCAGACTATAGCTCTTTTGGGGGTAAAATGAGCGCTAAATATTTAACATTTGAAGGATATCACTAACCGTTACTGTTTGAAATTTAAAATAAACATTAGATACTTTACTTCTTATATGGTTGGCAGCGAATTGCAGAATGTAGTTCCATGTGTTTTCCTGTTAAAATACAACAATTTCTAACAAAGTCGACTGAAATCGACAAACTATCTAATTCGTACCGACTTCATAATTTATTTTCACGCGCTACCATCAAGTGATGTGTCCAGGGAGGTTAGACTTTTGCCGTGGTTAGCGGTCACGAGCGGAAGGATTGTAATTGGTTGCAAATATAATTAAAGCATGGGTTTCATGAATACTTACTTTATCCGGAACCGCATGAACTTAGTTGTGAGGCGTATGGTACAAATATTTGACATGAAGAGGAAATAATTCAGGTACCCTCAGCTACTGTAGTTCGTACCACGCACCAATAATCAGAATAGTCCTGGACGAAAGCAGGCTCGAAGTCGACCATCTTCAACTGCCTCGTCGAGAAACGTCTCGTCACACGTAGGGTTTTTTTCACTGATTAGTTCGTTCTTTTTTTTTTTTTTTCCTTTTCGTTCTACAACTCATAATTCCTAACCTATCGTATTGATTTCCAAATAACATTTTGTTTGTTTTTCGTGCAGGGAGGCAATACAAAACCAAGCTTTTGGTAGCCTCACTCGCAAAAAAAAAAAAAAAAAAAAACCTCGACTGATTAAATTTATACAATTGAATGTAATTATTGGACATACTTCATTGTGTAGCATATTTAATTCAATGGAAAATAAACAGAAAAGGAAAACATAAAAACAGAGTATGCTTTAGTCAACAGGATATATACACAACATAAAGTTCCATAAATTGAATCGTGTCCAATAATATAAGGAAATAAAAAAAAGATTAAGTTAAAAAAGGAACAAACAGCAAACACCACGAAGACAGAAAACATAGGTTGTTTATATTTCCTTATCTCCTTAGTTTCCTTTTACAGACATCTGCGTCGCAATGGAGTACGTCCAAAAATATACATCTTGTCATACATTCCAACTGGAGAACTTTGTTGAAGAACACATAAATGTATAAAGTCTACCATGACCCACTACTCTAGTTACTCAAAACGTTTATAAATTGGACAACAATATTTCTTATCACTATTCTAACAAAAATATGAAGTCACATTAATAAAAAATTTATGCATCTGTCTGCGCGCTAGGTCTCTAAAATTAAAATATAATTGAATTTATTAACAATAATGAATCAAGAATTAAACAAACTGTAATATTCCAAGCACTACTGATGTGTTACTATAAACTAATTTTACCATATTTTGTAAATTGATAGATTTGAAAATGTTTTAAACATCTCTCTCAGAAACGAATCGCATCGAAATGTTAGTTTTATATATTTTTAAGGGTCAATTAAAATCCCCACTTCAATACGATGTTTAGAATAATTATATGATAAGTGTCTACTTGCACATTTTTCACCTATTATTATTGATATTATAGATTAAAATTATTCATATTAAAACGGAAATAAGGAATTTATTTTAACTAAATACACGTATCTTAAATAATAGCTTTGTGGAACTTCCTTTGGGCAACGCATTGAGACTGCGGTTCACCTCTGTTTTCAACGTCTTTATTTATTTTTGTATCTGTACCAGATATTTTTTTCCTTATTTTAGACGTAAATTGTGATTAAATCTGCCTCTTAGGAAATTTTTGTATCTCTCATAGTTTTTGCGTAATGAGTCGTAAACGTCAAAATTTGCACTTTACGGTTTTAAGTACGCCACTAAAACCAACTGACATACCAAACCGACAAAATTAACAGCGAATAAAAATGTTGTAGGCTATGATTTAACACATATAAAAACAAAAAAATAAAATAATTTTGTATTAAATAAAAAATGCAGAATTTTTAAATTACAGCCTACAACATTGTTATACGCTGTGAATTTTGTTGGTTTGGTATGTCAGTTGGTTTTAGGGACGTACTTAAAACCGTAAACTGCAAATTTTGACGTTTACGACTCATTACGCAAAAACTATGAGAGATACAAAAATTTCCTAAGTGGAAGATTTAATCACAATTTATGTCTTACATTAGAAAAAATATACCTGGTACAAATATAAAAATAAAGAAAGACGTTGAAAACTGAAGTGAACCGCGCCCTTAATAACAGAATGCGCCGGGTAATTAAAACTGACATATTCGCGGTTGTAAATTTTATTTCGCTACTTCACAACTATTCACGACTTGCATTTTAGAACACTTGAAAAGAAACTTTACCCAAGAGAATATTTTTTTAACATGTTTTATTAACAGGACATAGATTCGAAACCTTCTTCAACGTGGCGTAAATTTTCTGCGATAAAGGTCACTTCAGTCCTCGTCGTTACTAGTGACATTACTGTCTGAATAATGAAGAGTCTTCTCGTTATCAAGTTTATCTCCTAATATAAAGAACGTCGTTCGCAGAACCAATGTTTGCTCATGTTACGATTTTTACAGTTAGAACACTAACCTTAACTACAATATACGCGTACATTGGTCTCCTATCGCTGAACGTTACTTCAGTAAAGGAGTGTTTTCCGATTTTTCATACAGTTTTTTTTTTTCGTTTCAAAGCAGGTAAATAGTTCTATTGCCAGTAATCCAAATTTCTGAAAGTACATTCGGAATGTTCGATTAACTTTTAAACTGGTTTTAGTTAGCTAAACTTACATAAACATGTTTATGTATTACATAAACCTTTCCAATTACGGTAACTAAGTTTGAGCGTAATTCATTTGCTATAAAAAGTGCAAAATTCTAAGAAAAATACATAGTTAGATTGCGGATATGCTTGAAAGTTAGTAACAGTTACGTACCATACGAAAACTAAAATATAAAATTAAAAAAAAAAATGAATATACGGTGTAGTATAATCGAAGCATTTCATGGAAAATACTTTTAATACTACACAAATAAATTATTGTAAGCATACGATGTTCTCGTACTTAATGGATAACTATAGAAATTTAATTTATAGGCGCATTATATTTTTTTTTAGTTAAAACGGCAACACTGACATAAATGTTTTCAAGAATGGAAGATACGTGGAATACAATCCGACCGTTGTTTTAAAACATTGGATAAACTATACAATTTGTAAAAATAAAACCAAAGTTTCCGGGGCAATATCAGAGTAGACCTACTGAGTTACTGACTTTGATGGCTAGTAACTGTATTTATCTATAAACCCGTTTAAACATATCTGTCATTTTGGTACAGTAGTTTCATGAGTTACAAAACAGTGCCCTGTTACAATAAGGATAACACTCCGGTGTTAGGTGGATACCAGAGTAATGTTGGTGAATTTACCAACGTAAACATAGAAAGGCCGTCTAATAAAAGAAGAAAAACAGGGAAATTCGGGAACACAAGTTACATTTAATACATTGCTGTGGCTAATGGAGCTATTTGGGTTCATGTTGCAATACAGCAATTTTTATTGTACAGCACGCAATTAAAATGTAAATACATAAAAAAATAAATATTAATGGCTTCGTTCGCGTGGATGTGTATGGAAATGTGGCAGTACAATTATTTCCTTCTCTTAGGCAAGTCGAATAACAACAAACCGCATCAACTAATCTCGGTACAACATACAACTCAGTGTGCAATACACTAAGTAGCATCAAATAGAGTCATGAAAATCCACTTCAATCGTTCTCTTTCCGCGGACGATTGTAGTTTCATAGCAAATAATTACTATTTCAACGTGCATAAAACACACTTACAAAAACGACTATGAACATTACAAGCACAAAAGATAGTTCAAGTGATGTTTGGATGATTTCATAAAAGTTTCATCTTGCGTTCCACATTATAATATAGAGTTGAAGTTGTGTTTCAATCTGTTATTTCCACACCTTAATAGTTTGCCTATCATGCCTTGCAAATGCAAAATATTTCCATTATGAAATTATGTGTGAGATAATAAGCACTAAAGACTAGGGACTGGAAAAATTTGCGATTTCAATGACCTGCAGGTTAGAATACACTGCACTATGCATACTCAAGGCCCTTCTATTCGTTCATTGTCTGCTGTTCCCCTGAGTAGCATCTAGTGGACAAATAGTCGGGGCTTGAGAATGTATAGTACAATGGAGTCTAGCCTGCAAGTAATTATATTCGCGAAATTTCCAGTCCCTACTACAGACTATAAATAGAGATGATGGAAAATCGCGAAAATTTTTTGCGCCAACATAGCCTTGAAAACACTAACACAACGTAGCTGTCTGCAGACCAATAATAGGCATCAAATATTACATTAGCGGGATACTTATTGGCTCAGTCAAATAGGGTAATAGCTCCAAGAACAAGCAACGGCCAGTAATATTTTGTTAAGCTAAACGTACGTTGAAACCCAGCAAACTGTCAAGTTTTCCCGCGATAAACCATCATCTCTAACTATAAAGCGTTTTACATACGTTTTTAGGGATATGCGTTAAAGGCTGTTTAAAGTGTTATTTGACAAATATTTGTGTGTCTACCTTCTGCAGAAGCACAGTTAACAAAACTGGAAATTAGAAGTAAAACATATTAATATTATTCTCTTTTGTATAATTGGGTGGTATGAAAAAAAAGAAAATACTAGAATGAAAACAGAATACAAACATTTCTGTCCACGCAGAAATTTACAAATATTTCCAAAATACAAGTCGATTTTCTCTTATACTGCTTATTGCAAAATTCATCGTTAGGTAGAGCAGTGGTTGAAACACTGGCGTACACCAGTGGAACTATTTATCGAACATCAGGTTAACGTGTTTGTTTGAAACGTTTTCGCTGCGTTTAAAGGTTGTATAAGTCTGTTGATCTTAAATAGTTTCTGTAACAATAAACACAAGTTCACAACATTTTTAACGTCACATTTACTTTAAAATTTAAAGATACCTACACATTAAAAATAACCTTTCTTTTGGCAGTTAGCTCAAACTTAAGAGCACAAATTTTTTTCTAATGGAAAGAAATATGACAATTTACTTTTCATTTGACATTAAAATCTTGGAATTCATTACGTTGTTTTTAACGTCTTTCCGACATTGTTTACGAAAATTTAGCGATTGACATTCCAAAGCACATCAACCGGACATAGCCGGATAAAACTATGGATGCACATATTCAACCAGACTCAAATTAGAAAGTAATGTTTGAGCGTCCGTTGAACACTAGTGGATGGAGCAGTTAAAACTAATTAAACTAATAGGAAACTACTGGTATTCATGAATAGGGACCCTTATTTTTCGCGAAAAGAATTTTGCCCCACTTTGTTTCGTGGCCTTACGTACACGTCTGCAGTTCTGCTTCGTGGTCAGTGAGTGGATATTTTAAGTCTCGAGCCGTGGGATTCTGCCGGCAAATCACAGACGTGTGGTGTTGCAGGAACGTTATTGTAATTGGCTCAGTCGAATGAGATACGGCTCATTAGATACACGCTGTCAATAACCATGAAGCAGAATTGCAGATGCGCACGTAAGGCACTGAAACAAATATGCAATACGTACTGGCTACTTATTGTGTTGTAAGCAGTCAGTAATAAGCGGCACCTACATATCAGCGTGTCGGTGGCTGTAGCGTCAACTAGCGCTCAACACTATTCAGTTCTCTGCAACTTGTGCCCTCCCTGTCAACAACACACGAGCTGCCATTGCACTCCAATTTACATCGCAGGTATTCCAAATCTGAATCAGCGTATATTTACTGACAATTTCCTATGTTTTACAGATATCTAATTTGTTTAACTTGTTCACTGGGGATTAGTAAAAAGAAATGTAAACTATGAATATCACCTACTCTGATTTGGAATCTTTATACGATGCAAACACAATACTTTCTAACTCGTAAAATGGGAGCAAACGCAAGACTAAAGATCATCATTGCTTTAATAGTGGCATGATAGATGTGAAATTCCAACAGGGCGATGATTGGTGTGAAATTACAACTGGTTATTTGGGACCTAAGGCGTGGCTGGGTAAATAGATGAATTTCATCCAATTGAGGTCTATCAAAGCAGTCGCTAGTAAATTCAGGTTTCCTAGAAAGATATATAAAGTGGATGTAAACACGCAACTACCTTATAGTTCTTGGACACGTAATGTATCGCCGGTGGGTTTTGTTTGGCAACACAAAATAGGTACAAGGTAAATAATCGCAAGGATTATTATATCCTTACTCACTAGGATGAATTCAATTGAACTAAAAATTAGTTGGTATTTTTTACAGAACACTTATACATTTAACAATATATCAACATATGTATCAGTCAACCAGTACTTTAATTTTCATAATATTAAATAGAAAGGATATATTTTAAGTTGAATTTTAGCAACAAACCAAGGCAGACTTCATGCATGAAAGAGTAACCTATTTCCAAAATATACCTACGTGAATATGTTAGAAAGAAATGAAATTTGTTTAATGGGACGGTTTTTTTTATTTTTTTTTTGTATTTATGTTATAACTAACACAGCTAAGTTGCTTGGTGTTTGAGGAATTATTTCTGATATTTAAGAAGTTAAAATATGTTTTAATATTACTGTTGCTTATTATATTTGTTCGCTATATGTATGGATTATATATTTGTAGTATTTTTTTTTAATTTCTGGAATATAGCTGGAGTTTTTATAACAACCTCTTTGCAGTTGAGGAAGTATTATGTTTTATGTATGTTAATCAGGCATTTGGCTGATTTAAAATAGAAACTGTACCTTACAATAAAAAGGAAGTGGTCAAATTATATTACATGTCGATCAAATAAGTAATTTTAGGTTACAAATGAAGCCTAAAACACAAAACAGTGTATACAAATTAGTACACCAAGAGATGAGGCAAATTAAGTTTTAAGTAATCATTTGTCATTGAAATGTTAAAACTTTGCTGCTGGCACAAGTTTTAATGTTTTCATCCCACTGAAACAGTTAAAAACTTTGAAATTTATATAAATGTGAATGTTTGCATATTTATAGTAATACAGCGCTTCAAATAATAATTAATACTTTTCTGTTATTCGCCGAGAAGTACGAGCTGTGAGTTGGTCGTCAGTAGGTAATAATTATATTGTTACACAAAACCTAAATGAAATGACACGAACTGCTACAGGATTCGGCCATGTCTCATGTTAAGTGGTCTCCCTACCTGCGCTTGAAATGCGTTGCAACGAGTTGTGACTATTCTTTTTTTGACGTAACTACTTTACGCGCTTTGTGTTTGTATATCTACAAAAAGAAGACACGCTTCAAACTATGTCGCTATATTTTCAAAAATTCGGCGCGTTTATTTGAAACATAATTTTCGGGTCCCTCAAAAAGGCCAAAATGGGTTTTACAGACCACCGTATTCTTAAAAATAACAACTGGATTCGAAAAACACAACTATAGAAACAAGCGTTCGACTTTGAACTATGCTGCCACAAATAAAATAATCTTGTCACCGCTTAAAATCCCATAGGAGAGAAGATAATAGTAAAACACTGCACGCCAGTTGAGTGGCTTGCACGGAGTGGCGATATTGCATTAAGTACGTCGGTAAACGGAAACCTTGCCGCTCCTGCCTCACCCACACAAACGCAGCCTATCTAAGGAGGCCCCTTAAGGGCGCGGTCTACCACAATTTTCATCACCATTATTTTATTTTTTATTTATACCAAATATATTTTTTTTATTTGTACCAAATATATTTTTTTTATTTTAGACACAAAATGTGACTAAATTTGTCTTATGAAATTTTTTTTATCTCTCATAGTTTTCGCTTAATGACTTGTTAAAGTTATATTTTGCATGTTCCCGTTTTAACGACTACACTAAAACCAACTGATATAACCTACTAAAAAAATTACATTGGATAAAGACATTGCAGGCTACAATGACATGCTCATAAAATTAAAGATTAAAAATTAATTATAATTATTTGTATTTTTAAAAAAAATATATTGAATTTTTTTAATTTGTATTTTCAGCTTCAGCATTTTTTTAACATTCAAATAATTTTTATTCTGTTTTAGTGTAGTCGTTAAAACGGAAACACGCAAAATATAACTTTAACAAGCCATTACGCGAAAACTATGAGAGATAAAAAAATTTCACAAGAGCCAAATTTCGTCACATTTAATGTCTAAAATAAAAAAAAATCTGGTACAAATAAAAAATAAAAAAATGGCGATGAAAATTGCAGTTGACCGTGCCCAAAACAATCTCAGTATTCGCCTGGAGAGATTTCGTGAATAAATGGGAAACCGAAATCAGGATGACTTGAGTCGTTAAACGATCTTGGGTCCTCCAGACTATAAAATAAGAGTGTAATGTACTACCTAAAAACTTTGAGATTTTTAGAATAAACAGATTATTGCACTTGATTAATGATTTTACCCATGGTTATGATGTCATGACTAACATCCCGAAGACTTTTAACGTAGGATCCGGGAGGCGTCTACGTTTCTTAAAACATAACTTGAAGAGAGGTTCTACAGCGGCAACAGCCAGCATACTACGACGTCCAGCTCATTTCTCACATGTCATATATCCGGGATGAAGCCCGCCGGGAACAGAACTCTGATCGCCTTGGTGTAGCCTGATGTAGTTTAACTACTACACCGACGTGGCTGTTGTCTCGTGGATAAGTACAGTAAACATGAAAACACATATCTGCATCCTAAAATAAATGAACACCAAAACACCGGATTATATTTGTAATCGTTAAAGGTATGGCACAATGTTAATTATTTTGTGTTATTTAAAATCTGACAGTGGGGGTCGCTGTTGGTGCAGTGGCCAGTGCACTCTCCTCCTACCAAAGTGATCTGAGTTCGATTCACGGCAGGGTCGATCACCGATATATAAATCTTGTAATCGTGCCGGGCGATGCGGGTTTTCTCGGGAATTTCCCGTTTCCCCAGCCCTTTCATTCCGACGCTGTTCCATATTCATATCATGTCATCCTTCACCAGCTCTAAAGATCTAGATTATTAGATGCTGACCAAAATCGCTCGTATATTCACGGTGGTGTCTGACGCTAAATTTTCGCAATTTCATCTCGTGGCAGAAGTTTCCGTTGGGCGGCGGGTTTATTAGGGGTATTCCAGTTTCTCGCACTCTTCGCACTTCGTTTAGCTCCATTGTAGTGTTCATTTGATGTCACCAATCAGGGATCGACACACGCCTACGGGTGCCAGTTGACATATTTTTTGGTTAGGTGTGTGAGGTGTGCTATAGGCGTTACACGGCAAGTTGATAATTTTAGAAACTTTGAATACTTCCTTTATTACCACACAACAGTGTAAACAAATAAAATATCAATACGGTTAGATAAATACTTTAATATTATTTTATTAATTATTCGCGTTCATCGAGTATTCAATAGTTTATGGTATGTATTTTAAATGTCAGTTAAGCACGTCTGTAATACTGTAGTTGTAGGAAGGTTAGGTTGGTATGAACGCTGTACAAATAGTTCTGTATTTGTTGAACAGCTGCTAATATATTGAAAATAATTAAATGGAATATGCACATAATGTGTTTATGCAACCGTCGGCCTGGCCCAGGAATATGTAAGGCCGACACGGCCAACGTGTCACACACAGCGTAAGGGCTTTTTTAATTCGTTTTTCTGAACATGACGTAACAATGATTAAATGTGAAATTGTGAAGTCATTTTACAGACTTTCCTAGAATTTGATATAGCACGATACCCCAACAAACAGAACCGACATGGCGTAGTTTTAGCGAACCGGTTGTCCTTTTGGGTCATCACGTTCTCGGAACTGTTTACTTCACGTATGGTTGTTCGGTTACACTGAAGTTTAATTGGTTTAGTTTCAAAACTGTGATGATATTGACGCGTAAGTAACGGTACATTTAAAATGTCTGTGAATTAAATCAAGATATAATTTTATTATAGTTTCTCTAGCAATACAAATGGTTATATAAACCAGCGAATCAAATTACGTGCCTTTGTTTACTATCGCATGCATCCGAAGAGCAGCATTAAAAGAGGGATAAGTAAATTACAAACCCCTGTAATAATCCTCCACGTTTTCAATTTGTGATTATGTATTAAGGCCTACTGAATTTTGTTTATTTTTTGTGCGTTAGCTGTCATCAGTGTGTTACATGAGTAGAAGTTATCAACATTATTTTGCAGAGTATTGCATGTAAATAAATAGTTACCTATGTGTACCAAATTAAAATATTAGAACAATATAACAGTACAATAACATTCATACATTCTTTTATGAATTTAATATCAGGATTATACTCAAGTTACAGTTGAAGAGTATGTATTAATAGTATTTATTTGGTGAATGCCTAACACTATCAACTCCCAGGTTCCGATGTAGTCTTCTATTTCTTGTATTTTATTGAAACTACTTCTGATAAGAACTGTTTACTATTTTGTTAAAATATTTTATAGACATTTATCAGAAAGTGAAGTTCTTCGTTTCTACAAGTCCGGTATTGTGAAAACATTTTTCAAGTATAGTCTTTTATACTGCAATAATACCATGTGTAGGTTAGTCCTATTAGAGATTTGGTATTTTAAATGAGATGGTTATTATCCTTAACCGTATTTATATGATCGGCTTTACTAAAAAAGCGTAATAGCATGTTTGTTACGTAAGAAAGTGGTTATAAGAATTTATGAACTTACAGACATAATAGTATAGCACAATATTATGTTCACAAGTATTCTAAATTCATTTTTTTTTACTGCTGAATTTCTACGTGACTTATTTGTGTTGTTTTTGTTATGTGTGCCCATATATTAAGCATGTAGTGTAATACGGTGACATAACTTGGACATTGAACACGTCATAAAAATGTATAGTTTTAAACAGGATAGTATTGGAAGATTCCAAAACAACAAAATTTAATTATTTTAGTTATTTGTATATAAACGGAAAATAATAAACAGAGATTTTGTATGAAATCCTAAACACCATTGATTCGTGGTAACTAATATTACATTTTGTATTAATAATTTGCACTTTGGATTTGTGGTTAAATGTATTATGCACATCGTTGCTACCATAAATTTTTTTTCCGACATCAGACAACGATGTTGTAGTACGTGCAATAAAAAATAATCAGTATAATATTTAAGGTAAAAGTTGAATTTTTAAAATAAAAAAAAGTAACCAGTTACGGTTTGGATATTACATTTTTCCTACGTTTTTCAGTTGACTAGCATGCAAGTAGTCAACTTTTAAGGCAATTTAGGATTCACTGCTCTGAAATATAACGTTCTGTTATTTGAATGAATCTGTAAGTGTCGCTCACCCAAGTTTTTTTACTTTTTCAGCACACTTTGCTTTATTAGATTCTTAAGTCCAACTTTTTGTTGCACATCTTTAGAATTTTCGCTCCTTGTAGTAGGCCTATACGTGGAATTGACAGAAAAATATTTTTCAGTACCTATTTATCACACCTCATATAGGACTACTTGTATTCTATTTTGCAATACTAACTTGTTAATTAATTTTTTGAATGGATAAATTAAAAATGTTAACTGCCATAATACTTAATAAATGTTTTACAATGCCGTAAGCGTGGGTGACTTTTATACGTCACAAAAATTATTGTAGCTTGTGTGGTAGTCCTGATCAAAGAAATTTTCTTGCCAGAAATTCCCGATAGTAAATAACAACTTTGTATTTAATTTATACGTACCCACGTTCACAATAACGAAAAAAATAGTATAAAAGTGTCCCGAAGTCACCCTACGTGTCTAAAGACATACTTGTTTTCGGAAGGCATGTGTTAACGTTTCGTGCGGCTGAATATAGCGTCCGGTCCTGGTTATAAAAAATATATAGAATATATCTTCACCTTTCGTTGCTATTGTGTGTCGATACGTACAAGTCATGCACTATTTTCAAGTTATATCTTTTTAAAAGTTTTCCCTGAATTTTTTGTAACTTATTTTATAATCAGGATCGTTTATCACGGTGTAAAAACCTTCTTTATTCTCGACTGTTGAGTGACGGATTGAAATTACAATATAATGAAATTTGTTTGTTCTTATAACTTACCTATTTGACAGATACATTACAATATCGTTACAGTGTGGCTATAACATGGCAACGTTATTGTAGATGTTTGGCAGAAAGATACATAGTTTGTCTGAAAACAGGTCCTATATGAAGTAGGGCTTCCAGAAAGTATAAAGTTTCCTTACGGTTCGTATATCCTACATGTGTGTTTTATAAAACCGGTATCCACGTGCCCGATGGGATTTCCCATCGCAACATTTCAAGAACCATCCTACTTTTCTGAAATGTAAGAGTTTTGTGTTATCTTTTCTGCTCGTGTGTTTCAACATAAATATCTCCGAATCTCTTTCTTCTCGGTCAGTTCCTGTGTGTGTTTTGTACTTTTATTTTGACGACGGTCGGGGATATTCTCCTTTTGATGAATCAACGCTTAAATCAGCCAGAACGTATTATTTTTATAACATACTTTCTTTTTAACTCTTCAGAAGTTTAATTTTGTTTATAATTTAAAAAATTCGCTAAATTTCACACAAATGTGCATCCACTATTTAACATCACTCCGAAAATATTTTTTTAATTTCTCTTCTACGTTATGTAAGGAAATTCTATGCCAAATTTAATTCGTTTGGACCCACTGGATTAGCAGTGCGTTCTCTGTCAGTGTTAAAGGTTTTTTTTTAAGTAGAAAGCGAATTATTACGGACGTTATGTCAATCAATGCAATATACACATTAACCAGTTAATTAGATACGTGACTGACCTTGCTGTAGGTACACGCGAAAAAATATCAGGAATATACCAGATACTGTGTTAAGAAGTCTTTGTACTGGTTTAAATTACCGCTAATGATGTGGTTGAACAGCGGATCGAGAAGGGTCAGATTACTACACGAGAGTTGAATTGCTTCTGTTCACATTGCGATAAACTCACGTGGAGCATTTTCGTAATAGTCCTTTTCCTATGGGAGTGGTCACATTAACGTTTCGTTTATATAAAATACGACATAGAAACTAATGCATGCTTATGGTGTTCAGTTTTCGAATTTTTGTGGCGTTTTCAGCGTGACAGCAGTCTTAAAGAGAGTTATTAGCAAATTCAAGGCGCTCCAATTTCTTGTTAAAAAAAACGTACTTCATTTTTTAAATTGTATCAACTTTGAATTAAGTATGATAACTTTTTGTAAATAATCTTACAGTAAGACTATATTAAAATATTAGACGCGTCACGCTTCAACACCGTTAATGCGCCAGGTACATTAGTCTCTTAAGGGACCGTTACAGCATGCAACTATAGTAACTTGGAATATTTCTGAAGGCGAGGCGAGTATTTACTTCCGCTCCACATCGAATGACAAACAACCAAAAAATTTGCTTCCGCAGTGACAACTTCACCGAATCGCTCACTTCAAGATATACGAAGCATCTTGCAGGGAAGACGACCCTGATAACTGTACACTGATAACGACCTACAAAACCATGCCCACTGTACATCAATCATCTTCTTAGTTATTGCCAAATATTAAACACATTAATAAAATAGAAATAAATACCAAAATTAATTTGTACAGAGAATTCTATTACAAGCACACAAACCACAAGCTATAAATAATGTCTTTAATTCCCAATGCAATGGCCTAACTTACACAAAAATTCAAATAAGAAACCTTAAATAAATACGGTTCATAAGATACTCCTGACATATAAAATATTGGATATGTAGGTCTATATTCCCGAAACATAAATAATATTGTCATGACCAAAATATTTCTGACAAATTGTTAAAAAAATGTAGAGAAAGTAACTGCTCACGGGGGATTTTATTAATAATATTATTACTCAAGTATAGCTATATCTTGATTTGCACTACTGTTAAGAGAGTAACTATATACTTTTTAATGAAATCTTGTGTTTGTTTCAGGTGAGTCACATGCAATTACCAAGTACAAGACAACATTCTCCACAGTGTCACGTGAGTTGTTTCTCGTAATACTAACGTTAGGAACAAGCATAGTGTATCGAAACATAAATATACAACATAACCCAACATACTAAATAAATTAATTATTTTATGAAGAAATTTTCGTCAGCAAAATGTTTCGTGTTGGTATCAGGTACTAGTAATGTTACAGTTTTTAATTATTATTTCTGTTTTCTTGCATTTCGGATCCTGTACTTATGAATTTAAACTATGCTCAGTACATTTTTCAAATTTCTACGAACATTAATCAGATACAAATTGTCGACTTTTGTAAAAGCTGACTTTGTGAGGAGCTTGAAATATGTCTACTCTCCGGGTATGAGGAAATGCCATTAAATTCAGGAAATTTATTTTGTAACTTTTATATAAAATTGTGTAAACTCAAACGTCTACCGGAAGAAATTAAAATTATAATATCTTAAACTTGTGATTAATATTTTGCAGATATATACGACGTATCTTACAATAGATAGTCGAACATACCTGAAGTATACATATCAAATCATACACTAATAGAAGAACATGTTGAGTGTATTTCCAAATGTGTTGCTATTACTATCATTCTAAATTCAGCAAGTACTGGAGGCTGTGAGTGAATTATGTCATTTTTTTATGCTTGTAAAAATAATACATGACGTAATGTACAGAATAACGATTTTCGTAAATATTTTTACGTACTGAATAAAAAACATGTATGTGTTTTTCGCAGAAAGTTATTTAGCAACAAACCGGTGTTGATAAACACATGTATGTGTTTTCCTCAGATAGTTATTTTACAACAAACCGCTGTTAATAAATATAGAGTACATATTTAGAAAATATTTGAATAAGTTCATGTAAAATTTTTTCGTCAAAATATTTTCATTTTATAGCGAGAGTTGGTGAAAATTACTTAAGAAATTTTAATGTTAATTTTTAAGGAGACATGTGATGGTAGAATTTATTTTAAGAAGGGAATATCGAGTAGGTAATTATTTCACACTAACTGACAGACTAATAGACAGAGAGTAGCAGATGAACTCGATAGCAGAATAAGTGTTCAGTATGATCATATTAATATCTACGGTATACTGAAATCAGTGTATTGTGGGGTTGCATGCGACTATACGTGAAGCAGACTGTTAACGAATGGCTCAAAAACTACTTGAAGAGATAAAGTAATAAAACTTAGATAAGTAACCTTATTTCTTAAATACAAATATATAAGTTATAGTTCTTAGCGGTCGTTTCCGAAATGTATATAAGCGCGTGTCAAGATAGTAGTTCGTTACCGAAAGGGTTATGTGATCAAATTCCATTATCAGGAAGCTGGTTGAAATTACACTAACTGCTGCATAGGCAGAATAAAATAACCCCAGATAAAAAAAACAGTCGGTATTGTCTATATAATGGCAATTGTAGTCGATTGCAATGTGAAACACAAATCTTATTAATTTATATGAAAAAATTGTTACTAATGTCGTAAGGCCAAGTAGACAATGCTAGAGATTTTTTTTCCTATACGAACTTCTCCTAAGCAGTTAACTGCTGTTTAAAAATGCTTGAACACTATGTGCTCCTTCGTGTACGATATTTCATGTACGAAAAAAGTTCGTGCCTCTTGAAATTTGAAGACAAACCCAGTCGATAAATCAACCCTGAGGATTCCTGCTGCAATGCCATTCGAAACGTCGGTATCCTCCACCACTACGAGGCGGCTTAACCTCGACTGTCGCGATATTAATATAAACAATGGCCTCGAAAACCTGTAAATATCTTTATATAACGAAATGAGCGTGTTATATTGAGTCACAATGCAATTTATATAGTATTTGAATAAAAAAACAAATATATATTTCAATCCATACATAATGTAGATAGTGATCAACATTTATAAAGCAATATATATGTTTTTAGTGTCAACTACATATTGTTATCCACGACCACAATGAAACACACGGCATTATTGCGCATCAGTTTTCTTAATGCTTTACTATTAAAATTATTTTAGAAACCCAACATTCTGGTTTGATAGTTCCAATGAATATTAATACACACCAGTGAAATAACAATTGAGTTCGACTAATATTTTTATTTACAAACAATAGGCAGTCCGAAAACCATAATCACTATACGGAATTTCACATACGACTTTAACAAGCCAGTTACTGTCCGTTTACGAATGTTCCGATATTTTGTATATGTATAAAGGCCCTTAGATAAAAAATTAAAACGTGGTGTTTTTACATGAAGAAAGCTGTTATATATATATATATATATATATATATATATATATATATATATATATATATACACATATGTGTGTGTCTATGTGTTTTCACACACACGTAGTATAAATACCTGCGTTCTGTACAGAATGGACAAAGTTATTTACGAAACACGATCATTAAGGTACGATAAAACAAAAAAAAAAAAAAAATTGTACTCTTTCGTATTAGTTGTTAGCAAACGGATAAATTATTACTTCGTGTCATGAATATACAGGTTATCCTTAACAAAGTTCAAGAAAGTTAATTAATTTTACAACATGGGGAAAGATGTTCAATGTAGAAAATACTATTTATTTGAAGGTATTATCTGCAAAACAAGTCGGCTACAACTTTAGAAAGAAGATATCGTGCCTGACGCACAACATAATTTTTAAATAATTAATTATATATATATATATATATGTTATAATTTTCACTCTTGCGAAACTGGTGAGCTTTTTGTAAATTACATTTCCGCCCCCTCTTGCAAACGCAAATGAGTGCCGTTTGTTTTACAGAAAAAAATTAATTTGAAGAAAAAATTGTTTATTAAAATTTTAATCTAAGTGGCAATTCTCGGATTTATAGCGCAACTAGAGATTTTCGCCGTTTATACTCATAAAGAAATTTTGATAATTGTTGCACTTACTTAATTTATATTCCTAGGAATTATAAAACGTGTTGTAAATTAATTTACTGTGCATAAAAATAAGTATCAAAACCTACAGTGAAAATTGTTTACAGTAAGGTTCATGCAGATATCTCTTGCAAAGCACGCTTGTTAAGATAAAAAAAATTACCGTCTATGGCGAGGGCTTGGAAGATAATATTATAACTTCCCTGTGAAATGATATATGTAAACACATTTCGCAACAGTTTCAGCATGATTATAAAGCTTTCTTCTTGAGACACAAAAGCAGCGACTCGTGGCTTTTATAAACGCCTCAGGTCATCAGAATCCACGAGTCGCAGACAAAGCGGGTCACGTCGCATACGCTACTTCGTGGGAAGATAAAGGTCGCGGTGTCATGGGAACATATACGCACATCACTGGTTTACATGCGAACATTTAGAAAATTTTCCGTTTTGTTTTTATTGATGTAGCAGAGTCGCTGAAAGGCAATTTCAGTTTCAGCACGTTTTTCGCCTGAGAGTCGTACTGTCAACTGATATGGAGGGGAAGCGGATTACCGTACTCTTGTGAGTGTTTCGTCTTAGCATTTATGATCATTATACTCTTCAATAATGTAAATAAGGAGTTCAAAGCATCGTCTGTGTAATGGATATTTTGGTCAACACTGATATGCCTACGTAGTTACCGTTTTGCTTATTTTTTATGCTAAAATGTATTGCTATTTATAATAAGTTAAGACATATTTTAAAAATATAGGCGGTTCGGGATAAAGTGAGCACTAACATTTTGTCCATTGCAAGTTGTCACTAGCCGTAACTGAATATAATTCAATATAAACTCTTGATGCCTTATTGATTGTATGGTTGGTAGCTAAATTGCGCAATATAGTTCCATGTATTTTCATATTTAAATACAACCATACTAAAACAAATCAACCGAAATTATCACCATGGTATTTTATATAAATAATAAACTTTTATTTAATCAAGCTGTATAGATTTCGGCCGATTACACAGTTCATCTCACTCGCGCAAACATAAAGTGACGTGTCCTGAGAGATTACACATTTCCCGTCGTTAGCCGTTACGCGCGGAAATATACGAATTGGGCGAAAATAGAACTTTAGCATGTTTTTTTTTGAGTGCTCACTTTAGCCCGAACCACCCATAGCAAAATGTCCTAGTAGTTGACTTCTGCAAATTTGTTTGAATGTTGCAGTTTGAAGTACAGTTTTTCTAAGGGCGGTATTTCTGAGAGAAAACCTCTGATTTAGACATTTAAACGACCAAACTATCAATGCACAGAAAATCAATCATGGCAAATTTATTAAGCAAAGAAAAAATTATTCTTGTTTCCCCTCTACAAATCTATGACGTATGTTCGGTGTGCCGCTGTCGGTTTACTTCAATGAATGTTACTGTTGGACTTTAAGAATTTTTTAAGGGAACTGCTACCGTGTCCGGATTGAAAAATGTGTGCACAAACCTGCTAAAATCACATTATTGGAATATTGTTATCCTCCCACTTCTAGATGTCACATACAAACAACGAAGTATCATAAATTTCAATGAAGATGCGGTCTGTGATCAACTGAAAAACTTACACACTTAGATTGAAACGACAATAAGAAAACATCGTTTACATTCAAAGAAACCCAGAATCAGTAGTTGGCCTATCTTTCACGATCGAATAGAACATTTTTCTCTCCGGTAGCACGAAAAAAAAACTATATATAATACATCAGTTAAAAAATACGAAGAATCAGTTATGAATGAATGTCTGATTTAACAATGTATTGCCTCCCAAAAATTAATGAAACAGATAAGCTCTCACGACCTATATCTCTGCAATTCTCTTTGCCAATACGTATCTAAATTTATATTGAAATTGTGGAACAAGTTGTTTGTCTAACATCTAAATTCTTTTAAGTTTCTTGTAATTGTATGCCTACTGCAGAAAAAACGCAGCGCTAGCTGACGACATTGTAAGATTTAATTTTAAAAACCTGTTTACTAATGTTTCTATAGCAGAAACCCTTGATATTACAGAGACCAAACGGAAAAGTGACAGCTTGCGGGAGTAACGCTCTGTAATACTTATTGTATCCATCATGTTACTCAATCACCCTCTAGGGTCAAAATATAATATTGTAAATTCAAACATAGATTCTAATCATTAATTATGAAAAGTTGGGTTACTCACTTTCGTTTTCACAGGTAATATTTTGATGGAAATTTTGTTGTAAGATGCATAGTTAAGGAAGAAAGGCCAGAAAGTAACCACTTTTACTTCAACATCTGTGCACGCAACACAATAACTGAACTTGTTTGTTCTTTATCTTTCAGATCTTAAAAAAATACAACAAAACGATTGAAAAAGCTGCCTAACAGAGTCACCAAGAGAAATGGTTGATCGGAAATTGTAAATTTATTAGTGCAATCAAAAGCACATTACTAAAGCCACAAAAGAGGCAAGAATGAAAGTCAACATACATGTTTGGAAATATTTAGAAGAAATTAGTCTGCTTAGTAAGAAGTAATACCTTAATAACTGCTTTCAAATAAAAATATACATTAAAAAGCATTATTATGAAAACTAAACTAGTGACTGAACAGCCATAAAACCAGGACTGTGTTACTCAGCTACCTTACAAGTTTGGAAGAATAAAGAGAGAAAACATTTTATTGACCATATTGGTACTACAATATAGATACGCCACCATATTGGAAATTTGAACATAGCATTACTCAAAAAATAAAAAGTTCTATATGTACACTGAGGTAATAAAATTCTCAAAATTGGGTTCCTTAGATATTTCACAAATGTTCAAAAGTCAACTAAATAGAAACTATTAACATGCCATTATCATAATACGCAATAGTCACGTCCTCGTACATAGTAGAATGTAGTTTTAAATTATAATTAAGTTAAAATAATTTCTGGAGATTGGTTTCTAAGATATATCGTGTTTGTTCAAAAACGTTCAAACGCCTGTTGATGTGAAAAATATAAATAGGGATTTAAAAGCCATATTACTATCGTGTTTCTTGTTTGCCTAAATACTGTTAAAAATTGTACCTCGCTTATAATCTGTGGTAAAAAACAGCTTTTTAAAGTAGCCGTCTTTATGAAATGTATACTACTTTATTCTTATTTCGTATACGTTCTAATACATATCGAAAGGATGGCAAAATATAACTAAAAATAAAAATTGCTCGATGGTAATGCTCGCTTCTCATATCGTCAGCCTTGAATGGTTTTCAAAATATGTGACCCCAATGGTGTTAGTTTATTGTATATTTTATGTAGTTACGTAACCATTTATCTGGAACAAACGACATCTAGATATGTCTAATGGCTAGATTAATGTAATAGGGTAAGTAAAAAAACAAATTCTGTTTCATTTCATTCGCTTAAGGGTCAGATTTCGAAAATTCCTGCAATATGTTTTTGTATGAATGTCTGTTTATAACTTATTATAAGTCATGACACCCAGTCAGGTTCACGCTGTATCACATATTCATGTGAAACCCATTTCCCACTTTTCACCCTATAGAGGATTCTATTTCCAAATAAATCTTTTGTGCCTGCCTGAAGTTCTGAGGGAAATAAACATTTGTAATTTATCGTTCAGGTTTTAGGGGTGTTTTTTTTTAAATGACTGCCAGTCAGCGAGTTGGTCAGTCAGTCAATGTTCTATTGCGTATGATATCACTCCAGGAATTTTCCATAAAGACTATTAACGATCATAACTGCCAACAGAACTGGCTAACTGATGACAGTTAATAACCTTCAAACACCCGACCTTCCTGTCGACTTCAAGGACAATCTGATTCAATTAACTTTTACGACCGGCATAAGGTTTTTATCCTGTTAGATGCTTGTTTACTGCTTCTTTTCGCAGAAACATTAAAAATCGCCATATGGTCGTTATTGCTTCCTGGTACACAGACGAAAACAACCCATAAACTGCAGCTCTTATAAGAACGTGCTTTGACACGACATAATTTTTACACTTTATCGAAAAGCTTATGGCTCTGTTTGCTCAGGACGCACTATTTTCACTCCGCTATGAAATCTTTCACCGGAAGTATTCCTGTGGTCTAGAACATAGATCAGGTCTTGGAAATGTCGCAACAGGTTGGTCACAGAAAACATTTGTTACTTCGTGTCTTCATCAAGGTTTCATAGAGTGATTGATACCTAGGACTGTGAAGTACTTGTGTCATCAAGTTTTTGTACAATATAGTCTTCGTGTAAGAATAAGATTGTCTTGAGATTTTCAGTTTTCCTTGTTACTAAGCTTGGTCATTTGCTCTCCTTAGTTTATTTGCGTGTCTATAAGTTTAATTTATAGATTTTGCAATTTTTATTATAAACTTTACTTAAACGAACACATTTTTACGACTATAACATATCTTGGTTAGTTTACTCTGCTCGTTTTGCTCTCGTGGAATTTTCTGAAATAATAAACTCATATCCTTAAGTTTAACAGGTTTAATTGTATCAGCTCAGTCAATTTGGGAGTTAGAGCATGTTAGAGCAGTGGTAAAACACTCGCCTTGCATTCGGGAGGATCTGGGTTAGATCCCCGGCTCCTGCCATCCTATGGTTTCGGTTTTCCAGGGTTATCCGAAATCACTCCATGCGAATACTGGAATGGTTCATTCATCAGGCCCTGGCCGATTCCTTCCCCCTTTCTTTCGTGTACATATACGAAGTCCTTGTGCTGTTGGCGGGGGGTGGGGGGCACGTTAAACGAGTGAGTGAGAGGTTTTGGTCAGCGATTGACATCGAGGTATTTAGCGCTGGTGAGGGGTGACATGATGTGAAAATGGAGCAGCGCCGGAATGATAATGGCGGGGAAACGGGAGATCCCCGAGAAAACCCACCGACCAGCAGCATCGTCCAGCACACGTTAAACGACTACACAAACGACATCACATCACAAAACTTTTAAATGGAAATTGTATATATATATTACGTAAATTGAAACTGTTTTCGAATACCGTACGCTATCTAGGATTATATGTTAAAACTTTTGGTTGGATTGCATTTTGGGAATTAGTAGCCCGATAGAAACTAAATCATATATTCATAGTTTTTCAAGACACATTGGTATTTATCCGTTTAATTATTGCATTTAGCCCATTCTGTTATAATAGCAATGTAATAATATTAATGTTTCACTGATTCAAAGTTACGCATTTTAAAACCATCTACCCGATGTCGTAAAAATTTGGCGTTTAAGCAATAGTACAACAGGTCTTGTTAATCCAAATTTCTTAAATATACAGGTATTTTTAATCCTTTGAAATACAAACACAGCTATGTGAACGATTTCAACTAAACTTAAATTCAACAGTGTATTTTTCCGACATAACACTTTCATGAGATTTAAGTCCTTTTTTTAAAACGATGGCTACAAAGGTTATTTATGTAAAATCGCAATATATTTCGTGATAAATAATAAAGTCAAACTTATTTGGTTCTCAAAACCGTTTCAAGTACACGTCTCAAATATTGTAGTTTGTGGCCTTTTATTATATTATATTATGCTTCAGAGAGCTTCGGCACCAATACTGATTGAATTAAGTATATACGTTTCATTGTGAAGAATGATTTTTAATTAAGTTGAAAGTATACTAATCCCAGAAACTAAACAACTCTTATTTGAAAATCATAGGTGCGTACAAAGTATACGAATTTTAAAGTGATATTCTCTTTAAAGTGAGCTGTTATAAAGGCGTCCATGTAGGGGGAAAATACAATTTTATATTTGTATGAATTAGTGTTAGTTTTGTAGACTTTGCTTTGGAGTACATTTTCCTCTTACGAAATAATAAAAAAATAGCTGAACAAGTTGTCCCGTATTGGCACTTCAGAGTCAAAATTTGCACGTTCTTAGTTGTTATAAACCGCAGAAACCAATTAACATGAATGGATTAAAAAAAATTCTCACCCTAACTACATATCACGTGCTACTGCTTGACATGTTTAAAAATCCATTGCAAAATATTTTTCTATTAAAGGAAATTGATACATAGACAACAAATTCAGAATACCAGATATTTTTAAAAATTCAAAATACGTTTCATAACGGATTTTAAAACATATCAAGCAGTAGCTCTTGACATGTAGTTACAGTGTGGATTAAATGTATTAATACTAATTGGTTTTTGCGGCTGGTGAACACTAAAAAGTTCAAATATTATACTTTGAATTGCCATCATGGGAAAACTGGTTGAGCTATTTTTTTTTATTTGTAAGAGGAAATTGCACTCTCAGGTAACGTCTACAAATCTGACACTATTTCGTACAAATATACAGTTACGATTTATCCCCACTTGAACACCTCTAATATAGGCTTTAGTTTCTTCTCCTTCAGTGTGTTTGTACTTTTGTGCCGCTTTTAAATTTATTGATTACAAACAGCGGTGCGTTGGTAAGTTAGTAACTGATACAACAAAAAACTGTACATAAAATTGATTTAAAAAAATCTCAGTTTGCCGCAAACTAGGACACTTCATAAACATGAGACTAATATATTTTTCTTTAAAGTACTAAAAACATAATATTTTGGAATATGTTATTATTACAAGATGGGGTTAAATTTTTTTGAATCGTAAATACATATTGATTTAAGAGGAGTTACCTTCATACCCAGGACATATGTCACATGTAATTTGGAGCAAACATTTAAATTTTCATACTCATGCTTTTCTCAGTATCACCAACGTACGGTAATTCGAAACATTTAAAACACTTATATTCGTTTATCCATGGGCCCCATATCAAATTTTTTCTCTTTTATTTAGTAGTATGTTCCGAAAACAACGTTCATGCCACTCTCGCTGTATTTTACGATATTTTTTCCGATCTATTGAGAAAGTAAACATATTTAAATTGAATCTTCGGATGTAATTAAATACCTGTTATGTCTTATGACGTCTATGTGTTTTGGGGACTATTGAAACACTCGCTTTTTCCTATACATAAGATAAATATCAGAACTTACTAATTACAAACAGTAAATTTGTATGTAACAATGGCCGTATATAGACAGGTCTGGTCACTCGTCTGAAAACATTGTCTCTATACCACTTGTATTTAGTTAGTTTCAAGCATATTTTATACAGACTTTTAAATTTTTCTGGAGGAAATTATGTCTCCAGATGTTAGACGTCGTTTTCAAACAACTACATGAATGAAAATTATTATTTTTTAATTTTATAAAGTGTAATAATTAGCGGACAAAAATACTTATTAAAATTAAGTGAACACCTAGTTGCTTGTGAAGTAGCTTGTTTGTCGCTGAAATAAATTTCATGCCAGTTGAAACAGAAGTAAATTTGCAATAATGTTACATGACAATATTTAATTTTTGACACCTCCGAAGATTCAGTATACAAATCATAAAATGTTTTAGCTTTTGACAGCTATTACTTTAAAAATTTACATATATTACGTTAGTTGCATTTTTATTAGTTGTTGCTCTTTAGTTATGGTGCCGAATTTATATTAACTCTGATATGTAATTGTCAACTAAATATCGTACAGATATTTAATTTCAGATTTTTTTCATGGCACAAAACACCTTAATTATTATACTTCGAGACTAATATACGACAATATTTACGTTTTGAAAAAATTTAGATATGAGCTTTTGCACATTCTATCTATGTAAAACACTTTAAATGTAGTACGCGGCTGTTACAATAAAAATTATGCTTTAAGTTTAATAACACAATACTGAGCAGTATTCTAAACGAAAATAATGTAAGTTATAACAAATATTTAACAAGTTAAGTGTTAAATTAAGAATTTTAAAAACAAAAACCCCGGACTCACGTTATAATAAATTTAAAATAAATTCGACCAGTACAATTGCTCACATTCACTAAAAAAAACTGATATGTAAACGGCTGAACATATTTCCTTGAATCATAGCTACGTATACTCTCGATCATGTCAGCTTTAAAACAAAACAAACCGTATCAAAATTCGGTCAGTACATTGTCAATCAGACACACAGATACACAGATAGACACGCCAAACATACAAAACCCTTCATTTTACGTCGGAATTGAAAAGGATAATTGTTACTACATCGACTGTTCTTTGCCAAGAATGGCCATCAAGTACAAACAAATTACAGTTATGGATTTACTAACGTAGTGTTGCAAATGCGGTATAGCTCTGCACATGTATTAATAAGAAAATTCACATTTCTCTATTTTTGAAATGATAGGCTCCATTTGAAATCCAGTACAATCAAATAAAAATACAACTTTGCAATTCATCTTGTCTTGACAATTCTTAAGCCGGAAGAATATACATGCGACGCTTGCGACTATACAGATAATTGAAACTATCACGAAGTGGGTTTAAGAGTTTACAATTTTTAAACAAGTGACGAGACCTGTACCAGTGGCGGCTCGTGAATTATTGCTAGGTGGGGCTGCAGACAGTCGGAACTGTACGCTCTGAATGAACGTGCCGTAGACCAACGAGCATGAAATATTTGCCGGCTACTGTATGTTTTGTGACCACTCAGTAGTAAGGGGCACCTGCACATCAGCGTGTCAGTGGCTGAAGAGTCAACCAGCGCACAACCCTGTACAGCTCTTAGCAACTGCAGCCCTACCTGGCAACAATCCACGAGTCACCACTGGTAATTCCTCGGCCGTTGTCAAGGCTTGAACTTCTCCATTCTTGGTCTGAGCTTCGTAAAGACAAAGGAAATGTCATAACTCATCCAGTTCATGGTGTGTATGTATATTATGTTAAGGGTGCTGTCTACCCGCGCGTGAGAGGCTCAAAAGCGACGGAGCAGTAAGGTCAACCTTGAAGCGCGCATCAAATGCCCCGTCGCCTCAACGAGTCAAGCGCTGAACTAGCGTGCAAGGTTCCCGCTGAACCGTTTTTATTACGGGACTTTCAGCGACAACAATATCATTTTATCTAACGCGACGAAATGGAAAGAGTCACTCTACAGGTCTATAATTTTCAGAATATCGTGGAATTGATTACTTTTATATAAAAATCAGCGTCAAAAGTCCCGATTCGGTCACTTTCACACTAAAAAAAATACTTGTTAGGAACAATAACTGTTAATGGCAAAATTACAGACCTGTACTAAGACCCTTAAATGCTTTTCGTAGCCTAACCGCGTGACAACATGTTGAATGGTTTTCGAATGAAAACTGGATTGTTAAAGGTCTGCGCGCCTCTTCACGATTCTAGTAGACGGTGCCTTTAAGCACTTACAGGCGAGATTTTATTGGTGTTGACGTGTGGTATGAAGTTATAATGAGGAGCACCGCGCCATAATAAATGTCGGAAAAACGGAAAGTTCCCTCATTTCATACAGAAGTGATTGAAGGTGCTATACTCTTGGTAACAGTAAGGTATCAAGTAGTCCATACGCAGTTCTTTAATAGGACAGGATTTTCTCTAATTAATATACCAAAAAATAAGAAATAAAAAATTAAGATGCAAAATTCCCTGACGACCGATTAAAATACTGTCAGTATCACTGTTTCATGTAAAGGTGCAATAGTTATTTTTTATTTTGACTGTCGATATTACTTAATGGATAATTTCTTCATAGCAAATGATTGTAAATATTTGCGGATAAAATACTACTGTTCTTGGTACATAGAGAAAAAATGTACTGCATAGCAAGGTGGAAAAAAATTGAACATGTATTCCTTACAAGAGAGCACAGTCACATGTTTCCATATCTTGTAATTTGGTTCAGCAGAATTATCTGTACAAGAGTTCAGTTGTAGTAACTGCAACAGAGTACCGTGATGAAGGTCTTTAATTATCATGGCCGAGTATTTATATGTGTGACTGACTGATCCGTGTAAGACTAAAAACAGTTGCACGCAGTCGATGTATGATCCCATTTTATGACTTGGAAGATACATTTTACTCAGTTATTAAAAGAGTTGTTCACCTTCTTATTAGAGTATTTAAGAGATTTCGCACCTTAGAGAACGGTTTTAATGGATAATGTTGAACATTTTAAAAAGCTTTTGAAGTACTTTGCAGTTTCGCCTGATGAATATAGCGTATACAAAGGTTTACACTCACCTGTCCACAGTTGTTACAGTGCAGATTAACCTCCAATTTAATTTACTTTAAGAGCCTATAAACATCATGTAACCAGTGACCAGCGTTATACCAATGCAAATGTTGGAAATATTTTGTCAGGTTTACATGAAATATAAAAACTACAATATACATTACAATAAGATCGTTATTGACTTAACTTTTTCTGTGAAATTAGTGTGCGTGTGAAAAATTTGTGTTTGTACCAAACGGGATTTGGCAGATTCCTCATTATATATGCGTTTAAGTAATCATTTTAGGAATTATATTATTTCGGATCTATACTTATTGCTTACATTCTTGTCACCAAATCGTTGCATTATGCATACATTATTCAAATGTTAGAATTGAGTGATATTCGTGAAAATGTTTGATAAATGAATTGAGAAAGCTGAGGGACTATTTACTTGAATTTTAATTCTGAATTTAGTATTAAATATACTAATGAATATTCGTGAAATCTTATATTTTTGTCTTCTATATTTAAAATTTTAGGTAAGCGAGAAATACATTTTAAGAGGTTTAAAAGGCATTTCCTGCTTGCTGAAATAAAAATAAACTGTGTAGTCACTAAAATCTTAAATTTATTTTTAGTGTCCTGTATCTTTAGTAACTATATCTAGCGAAAATATTAAACAAAATGGGCGAACAATATTACCGGCAACTGTTAAAATTTTACTCCATTTATTAGAATTCAACTGTGTGCGCATGTAGACGTTGACTTGGCTTTGCATTTACTGCTGCAAGATGTCTTAACAATTAGATTATAGTAGTACCTATGAGTAACTACTTTCCATTTAGCACAAGGGAAAGGATATAACAACACATAATTATTTTGTTTGACTAAGAATAAATTAAGTATTCATTCATTACTTGTTGTCAAAACAACAAACAATCAAATTGTCAAGTTTTATGCAAACTACTTATAAAGAAACATGTTTTGTAAGTCTTAGTAATAAACGTAAATAAAAACACCCGAAGAATTTAAATTTCACTTACTTGAATTTCGTAAGTAACACTTAGCAAATGTGTTTTCTTACAAACATTACGTTTGTTTGGATTTGATAGTTTTTCGTGTATTCCACGTATACTGTAAAAAAAAGTCACGTTTTACCCCCAAGAAAGTTATGTACAATCGTATTAACTTAATTTGATGTGAAAATTTCTTGGTACCGTTTAAAGTGAAGAATTTAGTATTATTAAATCAGTAATTTTTAAAGGTTGCCAATCGTTACTGACGCCAAAGTAATTTGTTTTGCGATGTCAAGTTACCTAGAAACAATAGAAAGAACTTCACTGTAAAAAAACTTACTAAAGAATGCTGGAAATTTTTGACCCAGTTTGGGACGCTTACCATACTTCGGTTTGTAAATGAGCAAATGTTCACCATTGTTACTATCTAAGTCTGCATTTGACTGCTTGGTAGAATTGTGCAGGAACGCTACCATTCGTGTATGAGAAGTAGTTTTACTATGTATACTTTCTGACCACTCCTACACGTCGGACTGCAAAATTTACTAATAATATTTCACAGTGTACTGCAGATCGCGTAGGCTGAGACGGCAGGTAAGTTTATAAGATACGTTTTGTGTTTAAGAGTGCATGGTATATAATTGAGGGATAAAAGCATCAGTTCAGAATTGTGGATTTCTCGAAGATGATTTGCGAAAATTATAGCAATAATAAAACAGAAGTCTCAGACAAAAATTTTTTTTGCCAACTTTCTGAGCAAACATTTTTGTCGAGTAATGTATATATGAAGAACAATCTCTACCGTAATCACCAACATTTAATAGCGTTGCAAGAGATCACGCGTAAAAAATGTATCATTCCGGGTAAATGTTTGCTCACAAAGTGGGCAAATATAGTTATCAAGTATGGTTATTTTGCCGTTTTTGAATATTATCTTTCAAAAAGCGACTGAAGAATTCAGCGCTTATTTATCTACCACGCCGTCTTAAGAGTGCGTAGTAGATAAATAAACGCTGAAAGCATCAATTTATTTCTACGCTTTTTTCGAAGCCAATACGGATAAAATAAACAATGACAATCCTAGATAATGGTATTTGCCAGCTTTATGAGTAAATATTTATCCAGAATTACTAATTCGTTACGCGTGATCTCTTGCGCCGCAGTTAAATGCACTAGGTTCCGGCGTCAGAGATTGTGCCTCATAAGTTCCAAACACTGGAAACAAATTAGTTTAAAACGTTGGCTAAAACTATTGCCTAGGATTGGCATTGTATAATTTTCGTAAATTGGCTTTAAGATATCTATAGTTATGGATTAATGCTTTTAGCGATGAATTACGTACCACGCCCTCTTAAGGCAAAAATGAGAGATGTTGTTTACGTTTCAAACTATTACCTCAAAGTCTAATTTGTAACCCGCAGAAGGGACTACCTATCAGACAACAAACTGCAAGGGTACATAAACCAACACCATTAACTTCCGTGCACACTGCAACGTCAATAGCGTCCTAATAATCTTACGCCGTGTCGTTGCGACCACAAAACATCGCTTGCAGGCCTAACGGCCGGCGATACAGCAGCCATTGTACCGCAGCAGTAAATACACTGTCGTGTAATTTGCTAATGACATGAGTTACCCCTCTACGTTCCCCCATGCTCTCGTGTCTCTCCCACACACTTGTCTCTCTTGCGCACTGAACTTTATTACGATCTCTCTCACACACACTCTCTCTCTCTAGTCGTCTCTTCCGCGAACAGCTCCATCGCACCCCTCTGTGTTGGCCGTTGATAATTATATCAGCACCCCTTTCCACCCCAGCGGCACAGCCCTGCACCCTCTCATCCCTTTGAGTAGGTGCGGGGGTGCATCGCGCGCGGCAATTAGCACAGGGCGGCGCATCTGTTCGGCGCCTACCCAACCCCCTCCCACACCTAACACAACATCTACCTACCCCTGCCGTGACATCGAGTCGCTAGACGGACAGCTGCTTGTCGCAATGTGTTCCCCAAGTGGACGTGACGTCCTCTCCTGAGTGACGGACAACTTGAGTCCGTGTTGGCCGAGATGAGATATTCTAATGCTCGTAGTCGATACGCACGTTTTCCGGTACCCCCTAGCTATGTACCCTACGTATTTTCTCCATTTACACATGCAAGCGAGTTTTCTGATATTTTAAAATTGTAATTAACAAGGACACAATGCTAAACTTATCAAACTACGATTAAAAATAAATAAACTCGTTATTAGAAGGACGATATCACACCTCGAACACAGATTTATTATTGAATGCCCGTTGGCATTACCTTGCCACGAAGGATGAGGCCTGAAATAGAGAAGCGCTGGAATGAGAAGAACGTGAGAAACGGGAGATCCCTGAGTAAGCCCGCTGATCAACGACATCCTCATGCACGTTTCCCACATGTGAAAATCCGGAGACCAACCCCACCAGGTATCGAACCCGGATAGCCATGGTGGGAGGCGAATGTTCTGACCACACGACTGCTACGGTCCCAGATTAAAAATAACTTGATAAGATTTTGTAATAGCGTTCTCGCTTATTACCAAGCACTCATAATGTACACACGAATACTAAACAAAGAGTCAGTAATTGTGTCAAGAGACTAATGCAGTTCTGTATTTGGCAAACGTTAAAATTATATGTATTGTTGTAGCTGCGTTAAGAAATCACTGACTTCACTTTTCACAGTATATGAACTTACCATATTAAATTTCTACCAGTGCACATAAATAGCTACATTTGGTTGCATAAGGATGTACTAATAACTAAGTGTTAAAATACGTACGATAATTGCATAAATGTACTTTTTTTGTACTATGTAAGTGAACTAAAATCATGAAACAGGAGACTAAAAGATAATGTAAGGTGGTAATATAGTAAGTGATAAGCACATCACTATGATAAAGTTTTGATGAAATAAATTTCCATCATTTCATAGAAATTCTTATCTCCAGGAATATAAACTTGTGCTTTTTTATGTTCATAAACTTAGGGAAAGGTACACAAACTTCAGAGTAGCTATATCAGAAACGCTCAAGTATAATTCTTGTTACATTGAATCCGTGGGGGTGGAAACTGCATTGGTGTATTTGACAGCTACTTGGCCTCGGAACAAAGTGATACGAGTTCGATTCTCTTTGCGGCCGAACCGTATCACATTTGAAAGTCGCGTAGGACGATACCGAAAGTCGGAAAGTTTTCTCTGGAATATCATGTTTGCCCAGCTCATTCTTTCCGGCGCTGATCCATGCTAACCTCATATCAACCCTCATCAGCGTTAAAAACCTAACTGCTGCTAAGCGCCGAGCCATATCTTATTACCTTACAACATTGCATAATAGAGTGTTATCTTCAAAATTTCAGTGCGTTTCGGTATTTCGAGTCAATATTTTTCTGTTATTATAATGAAAACTTGATGTCGTGTGAACGATTTACGAAGGTGTGGTGAGTAGTGTTCTGCACGAAGACATGTTTAAACTCGTGTGGGGCGCCGTGTGATTAGAAGCACTATGCCTCACCCCCCGAGGCTGACTAGGCGAGTCGAATATTCGGTTGTCAGCTTCCGTAGCTTAGGAACACGGACATTGAAGACCCATTCCCGAGTCCTTAACCCAGAGAGACAACTGTAAATATTTACTTCCTGGCCCTTGCACACGTGTCCCAGTAGCCAGCAGCTATATACACTGAGCCAAGCAGTCAGATTTTATATATACATGTGCATTTTACATATATATATATATATATATATATATATATATATATATATATATATATATATATGTATATATATATGTATATATATGTATTGTTATTCTCCTTTTAAATACGTATATGTAAGGGCTGAGATTCATAGTGCTATACGTCAGAAATACTTACTACTGTCGTTTTGATTTGCACTACACACATTTTTCAAAAGAATATTCTGTAACAAATATTTCAGTTAATTTCTGAATTTTTTGGAGTATTGCAAGATTGTACTGTATTGGGCATGTGACTACAAGTAATTATTTAACAGAAAAAGATTTTAACTGACTTACACCACTATAAATCCAAGCATCTTATGTATTGGGAGGGATATCGACAAGTATACAAAACTTATAACAATTTCCTGAGAAGTTAAGGAGCTTAAATGTTTTAATTAGTCACGAGCTTTTGATCTTTTTATTTGAGAGCCCTATACAGCTGGCACATGAACTGTGTTGCAGCGTGTTAAGAGAAAGCGTTTATAAGATGCACTACTAAAATACGCATTCGATATGTTTACTTACGGAAAAAAACACATTTAAAACTATGCTTCTCTGTTCTTTTTTAGTATAATGCTAAGAAACATGATTTCGGGGCACCACTAAATGGCCAAAAGCGGCTTTTCCAGACTTCGGTCACCTAAAAAAATATAAACCGGAATCGTAAAACAAAAATAGATAAACATGCGTTTGACTTTCTTAGCACTTCCCGTAAATAAGAAATAGAGTCACATATTAAAGTTGCATAGGAAAAATCTAACGGCCGAAACAGGGCACGCCGTTTTCGCGCCCACTCGTAAATGTAACACAATTGCTGACGCACGAGCCAGTTTAGACCTTATCGCTCCCATTTTTCCGTACCTCAGACGCGGTATCTAGCTCTTGCTGTATAGGACTCTTAAGCGCGATAGTCCTTATTCTGTTGTTCCCTATCCTGGCGTCCGGTTCTTTGCGATACACACTGTGGTCATGTATTTCTTCTTTACTCTTATTGTAAACTATTAGGAAGTTCAGTAATGTGTCTGTTGTTTGATGTACCACAGGCTCTCTCTTAGTTCTGATATTTTTGTGAAGGACCTTGAATGCACATAATTCATCACGAAATTTATTTACGTGTTTAGAATTTAAAACATCTCGAAAATCATTAATAGTACTTACACATTCGCCAAGATACTTGTATTTATTGCCACGTATAGGATGAAAGACGATTTTTTTCAAACTGTTATACTGTTTCCAGACGAATAACAAACGTGCAGTAGAGATGAACAAGTATTGACAATGTCCTGGTCAAATATGTTCACACAAATAACTATGTATTAATAATGTTGGACGTGGGTGGGCAGTTACTTCCTGCCACCGCGATTGGAAGGAGCGTAACCTCATGTTGTCAGTGGTAAGTGGTATTCAACTACCCTGTCAGCTCTATGCTTGGATGCACAGCTATGGGGAGCTCTGGCCGTATTAGACTTGCTGGAGAGGACTGACGACCTTCCCAGCACAAAGGACAGCAAGGTGCCTGCTGGTAAACCTTCAGGATCAGGTACAGGAGGGCGGTATTGCCAAACTTCCGTACACCAGTGGCAGCAATGTCTAAAACGTGTTGTTAAGCACAAAGGAATTTCTCGTATTCATCCCATTTTGGTTGTGGATGTAATGGGATCAAATTTTCTAGGTCGTAACTGGTTTGACGCGTTAAATATTTCAGTTCAACGTGTACATTTTTTTACTCTTTATGAATGTAATGAGGGTGAATCCGAGGTAAATTTATTTTGAGTTATTAAACTATTTCCAGCTGTCTCAGGAATTGAAACAGGATTTTACAAAGGTCCCCCATTACACCTGGATTTGGACCATACAGTTACTCCTGTTTATCAACGAGCTCGGTCCGTTGCATTTTCACTGACTAACAGAATTCAGGAGGGAATTTAGGCCAATGTGCGAAGATATGTATTGACTCCAGTAATAACGCTGGCCCTTGGAGAACTGTTATTGTGCCAGTAGTAAAACGAAAGGTTACTGCTAGAAGTATAGTTTGGTGGCCAAAATATTGACACTAGTATCACCAATAAGGTGAAATTATTCCAAGCTTGCCAATCTGTGGCCAAAGCACGTCTACGTTCAGTTGTGTGATCATGGCAGCGATCTGAGGCCGATTGGGAATAAATATATCTTGATAATGCAGGATCTTTTTATACATTGATTGTTAATTTAATTGATGCTTATTCTAAATGGTCAGTTGCAAAGGTGATGACGAATCTGACGTCATCTACTCTTGTTACATACATGCATTACATTAAAGCAGATTATGATATGCCTGTAGTGATAACTACCGAATTCGGCGCAGTTTGCGTCTGAATAATTTGATGAATTTCTCAGAAAAAATGGAATACAACATTTAGTACGCCACCATGGCATTATTCTTCCAATGGCATAGCAGAAAGGCCCGTACAAACTGTTATGAATTTAATGTTAAAGTTTGAAGAGACAGTCGTTCACGTCAGGGTTGCCTGAACTCTTTGGGTAATGCAAACACGTCCGTGACGGTCAACTGTTCGAACTCCTGCAGAGCCGATAGGGAGAGCGTTTCAAACTCATCTTACTCAGTTCCGTCCCGCATTTGATTGTAAAAAAAATCACCTTTAATTTCTTTAAAATTTCATATAGGTGAACTGGTCTGTATGTTAAACATAGTTCAATATAATCTGTTTGGTTACCAGGAGTGATACATGGAAACTCAGGTGTTAGATCACATCAAAATGGATACATATGAACGTTTCGGCAGATGACGTGCGTCGCAGGTTCTTCCAGGATCTTTAGAGGACATTCCTGAACTGGTTTAAAATGACAATTTACAGCATTCCATGAGAAAGGGTGGTGTTTCGGAACTGCCACATTGGCTGAAATAGACAGTTGATGAGAAGGTCTCCGTAAGTGATCGTGGAAAAACTTAAATTGATGCAGATAAGACTCATTTAAATTCTTATCATCAGGAACAACATCATTCTGTGACTGTGAAGGATTAGCCAGTCTCAACCCAACCTCCAGTAGCCATTGGTAATGTTGTGCATGATAACGTAGGTGTACCACCTGTAATTTGGGGAGACAAGTCGGAACTCTCTTCGAATGGAACCGCTTCACCACCGTCACCATTTAGTGGATTTCCAATCCTTCCTCAGCCAACGGTTCATGGAGTAACGTCAAGCCGAAAAGTAACTGGTAAGATGGTAGTGCCTACTATTACAAATCCTGGGCGAACCTCCAAACCTCTACAACAATAAGTATGAGTACAATTCTGCAGACAAGGAGCTGTTTATTGTGTAAAATGAGATTTTATCTTGACGATAGTTTTAATGTGACACTTTAAATTGTTTTGTTACTTTTTTAAGAGGGATGAGGTGTTGTGGACTTATTCTTTTGGTTATGTTGGTATCTGGTATCTGACGTCACCACGTCAACCATGGACGGAGGTGAAGACGAGTGTGGCATTCAGTCTTGGGGTGGTTCGGGAACAGAACACGTGTCTGGAGAATATGTGTACCTGCCGACATAATTCAAGACAGACAGCGATTTCAATGAAGTGTCGAAAACAAACTTGCAGGTTGCAGCAAAATCTTGCTTTGTGTTGCACGTGAGGGAACGGAGAAAAAATGAATAGAATGTATGTGTATATCGATAGCTTTGTAAACTGTATACTCCATACATGTCAAATGGTTGCTATGACAGTGCTATACTACCTGGTATGTACCTAAAAATGCGAGTATTGGTGTGTATATGCGCCGTGCTTTCACGAAAATGCATCCTGTTGTACAGTTAATTAAAAATGTGTTATAAAACAGAGCCAAGAAAATAAATGTCAATAGCATTATGGAGGGATGTTACGTTGTTAATATTATTATATAATAATAATATATTTTAATTAATGGTTTTCAAGAAACCTCTAATATTTTTGAAAAGTTGTCAGAAATTAAATTTGTCGCCATAATTTTCAAACCTCCTCTGAGATTTTTTTTTTTAAATAGTTGAATTTTTCTGCACACGTTTATACAACCTCATCGCAAGATACTTTTCCCTGAGAAAACCGAGCTTGTAAGAAACCATTATTGTGTATAAGTAACATTTTTATTTACGTAACAAATATTTTAGCATTGCCACAGCAACAGTTATGTGCATTTCCTTGCAAACAACATGTTATATGTGCTCGCAACATGAAAATACTTTTTTAAACGTTCCTAACAATGAACTGCTCAAATACGCATTGTTAAATATTTATAAAACAAGCCAAGTAATTCAATAAAATAAGAAGGTAGCTACCCTTATTTACTTTAATAAACTATTGTTAACTTGTGTATTTCCTTGCATGTTAAAGATTTAGATATAAATTAACATCGCCTATAGATTCGTAACAAAACTCCAAGCCATTTTTGGATTTTTGCCAAAATACGACTTTAAAAATCGATTTTAAAAGACTCATACAGCCCTTAAAATTATTTTACCTAGAAAATATATCACGTTTTATCTACAAATCGCTAAGTTAAGGCGTTAAACTGCCTTAAACCAAGAGCTTACATAAGTACACACACAAGTATGCTATACTCTGACAAGGTTCGGTACACATATGAACACGACATAAAATATGTAGTAGTCATGGGTCCGCAAATTCATCCTTTAACAGAATGTAGACTTTCTTCAAAACATGGCAAACATGAAACAGCAATTACTTTTGCACCTTGCACACTTTGGTAGGAGTTTACGTATCGGTTGAAGATTGCATTTGAAGACACGTGTTTCTTTTGATGTGTTTTACAACCTACCATGTTACAGTGCAATTAGTTTGTACCCCCTTGTAACTCTACACAACACGATTAATTTTATTTCATGTGAAAACTCAAAAGATACACCTATCTTCAAAGAAGTTTAGATTATAAAACATGTAAGTAGTAAAGTCTTCATTTAGTTTAGTGGCCAGAAACATATATTTAAATCTAAAGTTGTTGCTTAAAGATACACCGAAATCGTGCAAATTAACCCCACTTATCGGTAAATTTGTGTGTACTTTCATGTCCACCTAGCACACTTTAGCGTATGTGTACAAACAGCAAAGGGACGTATTTGAGTCCCTAGTTTAATTGGACAGTTGATTTGATTTTGCTCCCACTTCCTACAATAGAGAAGAATATTTTTCTGAAAATTGTGTACGTATAAGATCACTAAAATGAGGAAGCTAAATTAAACGATAATCCAATGGAGTTGTGGTAAATATTTGCTTATAATTTAAAATAATGTTTTAGTTGGACAAGAATAATACTAAAAATTTTGTCAGTCGGGCACTACAAGGATAGTGTTGTAAATACTTAATACGATTTAATAAATTAAAATTTTTGTGTTTTTTATGGAAATCAGTTACTTTACATAACCTGACATACTTTACGATATTGTATGCTTGCAATAAATTTATGTTTTAAAAACGCGGACAAAACATTTTGTGGCCTTATTTACAAAATCTTTTATGTACCACAGGATATTAATTGTTAATATAGAATACCTTTCTGCAAACATAAAAAGGTTCCTTCATAAACATTTCTGTATTCGTAATTGATCAGGTTTTTATCGTGTTTCTGACAACTAATATTAGCTGTATTAAATATTTTTTTAGGAAAAGGTTTCATCGATAAATTTATAAATTACAGAAATATTTAAAAATTTGTAACTGCACTTTCTTAAGTGAAAGAATATTTATGTTACAAATCCGAGTAAATGGTGAACTAATGTAGACTTTAGGAGCATTCATAATAGAAATACATTTGTTAATTCGATGCTACGAAAAGGAAACATAAACGTAAAGTGTGCGTGCTAGGTGCATCGTAGTAGAAGTAGTAATACACAGCACATAAAAAAAATGTAAGTGGCGGAACAAACGGAAGCATGGAATTCTTCCCCGCCAGGATGGAAGGAAATGAAGACGGCAGAAATACCACTCTAATGTAAGCCCACTCCAAAACGACCTCTCGCCAACACACAAAAAAAAATGCAAATAACACCGAATAAATAATACAGCTTTTTTTAATTATAAAAGTTTGCATAAAGTAACATTTCATTATGTGAGAATGTTAACTCAGAAATAAAAAGTATAACCATTTTCAAACATAACTAAAATTTGCCAAACATACGGCAACGCTTATTTAATTATATTTTCGAACACAGATCTATTGTTTTGTTGATGACATATTACTCGTACATTTAATAAGTTAGCCTAATAAACACTGTACTTTTTCTCTCTCTCACAGAGACACACCTACACTGGCGCACACACACACACATAAGTAAAATATTTTTGTAATGTTAACTGATGTTTCTGACAGTATTGAATACTATACAAAAAATTATTAATTTTTGCAACATTTGATAGTTACTTAAAAAGACGCACAAACCAAATTTCAACCCTCATTGTAACAGCAGCTGAGTTTCCCATACCGAAATGTATTTTTTATTTAGAAATTTTTTAAAATTAGTTTTACCGAACTTCAGTAAATGTATACAATTTTGAGGTCACTATAATTATTGTGTTTTCGACATGTTTGATGCTATGTGTATCGACAATTACGGTTCTTAAACAAGCAAATAAGGCCAGTTTGGCTGAAGTTTATAAACTAGAGTTCTGTCTTTCTTTAACACAAGGCAGGGATATTGAAAGTGTCCTTCACGGTGTTTTAATGATGCGGTGCTGGCAATACGCCATCGTTATACTGTACGAGTTTGTATTAGTGAACTTTTCGTGTGCAATTAGTTATCAAAACCATGTTTTTGGAAGTGAAAAATGTGAATGAAGTATTAGTACATGCCGTGATGTGAAACGTAAAAGGCCCAAAGATGCTGGGTCACTATAGGAATGGGAAGTTGAGAGGGGGAAAATACTGCAAAATAATAAGTATACTAAAGGAGATTGTAACCTTATTTTATTAATTGTAAAAATTATTGCATGATTTTGATTCAATCCTTTAGTAAGTAAGCCAGAAGATTATAAAGGATTAACACTACTTTAAAGTCATTAAAATAAATTATAACCAAATTGTGTTAGGCCTAACCATAACACAGCATTATGAATGATCGTATAATGGTTTCGGTAAGGTCATGTTACACTACGCACCACAACATAACTGAACATAGTTCTTTGCGTATGTTCATACATAACTATTCTTAAACCATCATCAACGACTGGATAAGCACGCGTGTAACTATGTTTTGAAAACGTACTCATCACTGTTTTAACGTTGACTACGGTTTTGTGTGATTAATATGTGAATCTTTAGATAAACTTCGCAACTAAAGCGATAATTTGATACACCACACACACATTTGTTTTAGGACTCCTATATTCTTGTTATGACAAAAAATTCGTGTATTTTCAAGACAGAACTGCATTATGTTTTAGAACGTTACAGGGAAGGCCAGAAAATAATTTCTCTGAGGACACTATAGTTTTATTACCTGTAAGGTAAAATTATTAGAAATCTCAACATACGATAGGTCATATATTGGATATTCTCGTTATCTTTGAAAGAGTTGTGCAATGGGAGTGCATGACTGGACGTAGTATTTTGACATGCTCCATTGCGATATAGATGTCTGTCAAGGAAAACTATAGAGAGTAGGAAAAATAAATAGTAAGGTGTAGCACAACCAATCCGAGTTACTCTAAGCTGCGCGGCCAATCAAGAGACAGCTCGTCTACCACTGGATGAGCAAGATAGGCAGATGTACAGATAAATACCCGTGTTTTTCCAACTATAGTCACACTCGTATTCTCGGGCCCTAAATATGCCTGTGCTTGAAGACGGGAATACAGTCCAGTTCCCGAAATGTCGCTTATATGCCCTTGTCTGGAAAACTACAGTTTATTTTATTCTCACGTCATTGTTGAGTCGTATTTTTGTGGGCCATATATAATTTTTTTTTGTTTGTATTTCGTTTTTTTTCTGTTCATGTCTAGAAAGCTGTGTTTTGTTTCGTTTCATCGCTCTGTTGTATTTCTGTGTTTCGTATATTTTATCTGTTTTTTCTTTTACCAATGCAGGTCTTAAACCTATTTTATCTGGTGGAAACTTTTTTACTTATTTTCTCTCTTTTGGTTGTTCCGTGTTTTTAACCCCCGATGCAAAAAAAGAGGGGTGTTATAAGTTTTGACGTATCTGTGTGTGTATCTGTGTTTTTGTCTGTGGCATCGTAGCTCCTGAACGATTGGACCGATTTTGATGCGGTTTTTTTTTTGTTTGAAAGCTGGCGTGATCGAGATCGTGTTTACTCATGATTCAATGAGATCTGTTCAGTCGTTTAAAGATAGTGAGCTATTTTATAGTTTTTAACTATTTATTCCAGGAAGTGTTGCTTATCAACGATGCACTTACTGCAGTTACATAATCATTGTTGTCATTACGGTAATGCGTTTCGTAATCTTTGCAGTTCATCTTAAGCAAATTTGTCATGAGGATTATTAAATTACTTTCTTCGATTAAGTTGACAAATTGCAACACCCTGCAAACTTTTTACACGACTTAAGGCTACTTAAGCGTTGTTCTAGATTTTCATTAGACCGAGAAATACTGGTATTCCTATCATTTATTGTTTGACGTAAAATACGTTCTACATAACTTTCTTTAGATATCTGCAAAGTCTTAGTCAACGCGTACCTCTCCAAATGACGCTGCCTGTCTTGCGGACATTCTTGACTGCGTAGTTCAGCCTTTCGAGTAGCTTGAGATGGCAAAAACTTTTGTTTTATAGGAGCATTATTTTCAGGCTGCGTTAATTTGCGCCTCTTAGCTTCATTTCGAGCTTTTATAGTTTTTCTCCCAAATCCGTTTTTAACACTTTCACTGAAGCTTACAAAAATATAATGAGAAACTATTCAAATGAACTTAAAAGTAATTAAACTCTGCAACCGTAAGCTAACTCAACGAAATAATCACCTAAACTTAAAAAAAAATTACTATTATCATCTAACAAAAAAAATATTTTACTTGTAGTCAATGCGTACCAACAACTTATTTACGAACATAATATTAAAGAAAACAAAAGCTGTACAAGTAATAAATAATTTCATGTTGAAACTCAAAACTTGCGTTGTTGCACTACTGAAATCTTTAGTTATATTTAGTGCATGCAAGTAATTTAAAATGAATGAATTTTAAAAGTAAAATTAAACATTTTAAGTATCCCCCGACATAAGAACTCTAAAACATAAAAAAAATTCTCGCTTGGCCTTTTAACTTTATTAAAAGTGCCTATTAATGTTTTGATGATGAGCGTCGTCACGTCGGGGGACCGCTAATTAAATGAAATAAAACAGAATAAAAATTATAATGATATTGATAAAAATGTGGATTATGCAACGACTTACTCCATGTAAGCAACGTTGGCATATAACATAACAACAATATCCAATCGTATATTTATCAGTCTTAAATAATTAACTCTGAAAAATTTGCAAAATAGACAGAACCGTCAACGACATCTGCCTTGACGTGTCTGCCCGTTTGGGTCACCGCATTCTGTGACGCCCCAGCCCTCCTTGTCGCATACCGCCCATCGCGCGCTGCTGTCAAGCGAACGCCTCTTGTATAATTGGTACAATATCGAAACACTGCATGAACTTAGTAGACCTTGTAAGATTGATGTAACAAACTAAGTTCATACGTACAATTTGAAACTGGCAGATATTTTCTATTTTTGTACCTATGTATAACTAATTATACTTCTTCACATAGCGTTACCCTGACTTGACGACGCTCATAATCAAAATATTAATATGTACTTTTAATGAAGTTAAAAGGCCGAGAGAAAAATTGTATTTATTCCTTTTTATAGTTTTTTTATGTCGGAGGCTACTTAAAATTTTTAATTTTTCTTTTATATCTGGCCCGATTCCATTTATGACATTTTATGTTGTTTATGTATTTTGTAGACTAAAGCGTCCCCTGCTTTTAATTTTTCCTACTCTGTTTAGTTTTCTTTGACAGACATTTGCTTTGCAATTGAGCATGTTAAAAATATCTACATCCAGTCAGAACTTCTCGCATAATAAGTAAAATTCAAGGTAAAATAAAAATTGGACGTTCTACGGGTCACAAGAGAAGAAAAGATAGAAATAGTCGCCACTAATCCGCCATATGTTGCAAGTTCGTTGATATAAACACAGAACGTATTGCTGGCTATGTTTAGGAAACTACATACGGAGTTTATACGCACAGCGAAAGACACAGAATTCACTCTCCGATTACCTCTTCCAATTAAACCTTTACTTCTCATACTTTGTCAAGTTAAATGTCGAGATTATTTCAGAGCAGGCTGATGTATACAGACGAGCTATAAGAAATCAGTGTAACTCGCATGAAACTTATGTTAAGGAAGCTCATAGAGCGTATATAAAAAAAAACTAACAATTTTAGACAGACAACTGACTTAGTTGTTCATTAAACGCTTTTACACAAAATGTCCTTCTGCCTTATTTTGGCCCCTGCTGGGTATTTTACCATCGTAAATATATCATGACATGGTTTAAAGAATTACGAATAATAACATCTTCTTTCTTCCATTCTCAGAGGTATCGTCTTAGTCGAAGTGTACAGGACGATTAAATAATTTTGATTTGGTACTAGGGTGTTCATATTTTAAAATTAGTATGCTTATTTTATGGATTAAAATGAAGTTCAAGTGTTTTAGTAAGAAGAAGATCCACAGCAAAAATCCTCTTAATTAAGTTGATTCTAATACGTTCCTTTATGTGAACTACTTCTAAACATAGTTAATTTTAGTTCATAAACATGTAAGATATTGGGTTTAAAGCCTAATATTTATTTTTCTCTAGTATTAACATTATTTTCAAATATATTTGCGAAGTTAGTGCTCATTTACTTCAGAGAACTTTGCAATTCTTTCGGAGATACGGATACAGAAAATCTTTGAAATATTTTCTCTATGAAATGCCGTAGAAGTAACTAGAAAATTTGAAATGCTGCTACAAATAAAAACTTTGCTATTGAATTAAAATATTTACCATGGTAATATTTGTTTAAAATTATTTTCTTAAATTACATTTTCTTGGAAGTTAAAATCATATTATTCGAGGCTACATATTTTTACAAAATGCAAATAGCTTTATATATTTAATATCTTTCCGTAATAACATTTCACGATATGCTATAGTCAATGTCTTTTTGAATGTTAATTTCAAATATGTAACTTTATCATAATGATTTTTTTAATTATTTAAAACCAACTTGAAAAAAGTCCATAACATAAATTTTAATAATAGGTCGACCACTACTAGTAATTGTTCTTGTGCCTGATGTCTTTAAAAAAGAATTTGGTAGTAACATTTTTAGCGTTGAACATTATAGGCGACTTTTCACATCCGATCTAATATATTTAGGTAACATCCCTAACACTTGATTATAAATCTTGTTTGACGCAATTTATACTTACCTGCTGCTGAACACAAGAAAAAAATAGCAATAAATTAAGTTGCGAAAGAAGCTTCAATGAAACATCGTTAAGTTCGCACGATGCTCTTCGTTGAGTCTCTGCAGTCACTAAAAAGTCCGTGGAGATGGCTAGAACTTCACCGGCTGCTTTCAAACTAGCGTGAGTGGCCCGTGCGTCTACTTGCCCCCACCCCTCCACCCCTGTCGGGGCCCATTAACGACCCTCCCCCGAGGACTGACGAATACCGGGTTTCAGTTATTTAGGAGTTCTGCACTCCAGCGCCCTCTCTTCAGTCGTTCATCTGCCTGGCAGAACGTCTTCAGCGAAAATTCAATTACGGAATCTTTGCCGTACTTTGCCGCGCACCCCTGGCTCGATCTGGTTGCCAACTCCTGGGACTTCTTTCAAACTCTGGTTCCAAGTCCGCAGTTTCGCCTGGGTCTCGGGAACCCCTTGTGGCAACTTCCCCCCGCGCCTTCTACACGAACGAAGACTTCTTTTCCTTCCTTTATAAATGCATACATATTGTCCGCTTTTTACGGAAACAATATTGCGACTTGCTCAGAGGGATTCTTCCGATCATCCTTTACCTAAACCAATTTTTTTTAATGTACCTTTGTATTTACTGTCCTTAGTCAAACAACTTTTTTTATGTATACATTATCAAAATATATTATATTTGTTGACAATCATACGTTTATTTTAACTGTGCGCAATCTATTAAACAGTAAAAAAACAGTGAGTAAGAACTTCAACAATGTATTCTGAAATATAGTTACTATTTCCTGAATTACTGTCTTCATAATAATGAAAAACGTGATCACTTAGTTAATGTTCCTCAACTGATAAACTTTTAGGCATTAACTCTAGTGTTTCAAGGAAAAAATATGAGTAAAATCTATAATTACCACAGAAATAATATAATTGACAATGTTTTCGGCTAGTTCAGAGTATATTTCCAACACAGCATATAAAGGTAACTGCAAATCACAGTAGCTAAAAACACAATCAGGTGTTCCACAAGGCTCCATACTTGGCCCGTTACTTTTTTCGTTGTTCCTTAACGATGCACCGCGACATTTATAAAACTGCCATTACAATCTTTATGCTGATGACTTTCAGATTTATTTGCCATTTAATTCGTGTGAAGCTAGTGCTGGTATTGAATTAATTAATAAACATCTCTCGCGAATCAAAAGTGGTTAGAAATGCATGGTATATTGCTTAACCCGTAAAAGACGCAGTATATCATTATTTGCTCAAAACAGTTGCTCTGTCAAATAAAAGAGACCCGGTTACCGGATGTTTTACTAAACAGTGTCTCCATACCTCTCTCTAACTCCGTTAAAAACCTTGGCTTTATTATGGATTAAACATTTTCTTGGAAAGAACATGTAAAGCTTATATGTAAAAAAACATTTGCAATGTTCCACACGTTAAAAAGAGTTAAACATTTCATACAGCAGAAAACGTTGAAACTTTTAGCCGAAATGCTTATTACTTCTATAATTGATGACGCGGATATAGTTTACAATGATTTATTTGAAGAATTAAATACTAAAAAACAAAGAGTTCAGAATTCTTTCATCCGACTCATTTTTAACCTGAAACATAAAGACCACGTATCTAAATACCGGAATAAAATTAGATTGCTTGATTTAAAGAAACGTCGTGCAGTATATGTTGCGACACTTCTTAAAAAAGTATTGAGGATAGGGCGACCGGAGAGACTTTCAAAAAATATTCGCTTTCCTGTATACAAACGCTCACAACCAAAATATAAGTGCACAAATACAAAATAAATTGTCTTTTCCTTAGCACAAATACATACATATTCAATCTCATCTGAATATGGTTGTAGTATTTTATGTTTTTAAAAAACTCATTACTTTAAACAAAATAAGTGATAGATACAAAATACTTAATACATGACGCATGAACGGAGTTGTAGCGAGTCACACATACTTTTACTAACGAGAAGTAAGGTAACTTATTCCAATTACGTTCATGTACGAGACAAACAGACAACCAAAAGTATGATTTTATTGTAAAATAATAATGGAGTATGGAAAATATGTTTTGGGGGTTCTTCAAAAGACCTAAGCAATGCTTTCATTAGACTGCAGAAATCTGTAATGCAACGGCAACTACACGTTCTGTTGATAATAATTGATTTGTTGAAATGCCATAACAGTATAAAGAGTACAGACAAGTATCCGTATTTCTGTCTCTACTTAACACAACTATAGTTCATACAACAGTCTTCAAGTAAACTTGTTCGCGGGCGTTGTTCGCAAAATCGGTGAGAGAGGTAGTAACATCACTTACATATAGCAAATTGGCTGGCTTAATGAAGGGTAATGTTGCACATGTTCAATATTAACGGTTGAGTAAAATTACCAATCAAGTAAATTATAATTTACAAACGAATTTTAATACTTATTATATAGATAATTAAAGACATTCAGCATGATTGAATTAACATTTTTGAATCTGCTTACATAGTAATATTTACATTGTTGTGTGTTGGAATTACATTATATAGGACAATTAAAATTTATTACTGCACACAATTTGAACCGCCGAAGCTACCTACACAAACCATCGGAAATTTAATTTACTCATCGCAGTTTATTTTCCATGTTGGAAGGGTTTCTGTATTACTTAAATAATAATTCTAACGAGGCACAATTAAAATGGATAAACTTGATTCCTTGTAATAAATACATTATTATTATTATTTTTAACTGGTCTTGATGTTCTTGATGAGTGACGGCAGCATTATATTAAGAACATTGAGATGTTGTAACATAGCAGATTCTCATTTATGCAGATACAATTTTATTATACGAGTGTTTTTAACGATATACTCTCATATTAGTGCAAAATGCCTGGTGGAAAAAAGACACTGTTGGAGATCGCAATGAATATTTTATTTTCACTGTCGTGTGAAAAATTAAATATCTTAATTGATTTTTATTTAGGTTCTACTCGTTTGGGGAAGTTACTCACGAACTGAATTAAGTTTTTTTCTGTTTCTTAGTCATTGCAAATAGGAAAATGTTTTTACTTGGTATCGCCTGTTTTCTGTTTCTTCAATGACCATAAATACTGAGTTGGGCCATTGATGTTACACGATGATTTAGTAGTTTCCACACGAGCAGCCTATTAGCAACATTTGCAGATACTGTAAAATATCAACATGCATGCAACTTTAAGTAATTTGACATATTTTGGAGGATAATCTCTTTTTAGCTTTATTGTCATGTTATATAATGATACGTCGTACGAAAACTAACATCTTGTACTATAATTTAATACATTTTAACTAGTAGCTGTGCTTACGATGTGCAACATTGTTTTAAAATAATTTTTTCTCTATAACTTAAATCATTTTATAATCGTCAAATAATATTCACATTAAAATAAAATAATTTGCCCAAAACGTATATTATGCACGTATTTATCTGCACCAAGAAACTTGTAATATGTCTGTATTTTTTTAAAATACTTTACGATGAATAATGGTTTGGTTTCCATTTCATCATCCTTCTTTCTCTGAAAGAACGGTTTCGTAGATACGAAACGGATTAACAGTACTGCATATCAGCAATATGTTTTAAATAATTAATAACAGCTTGCCGTTTCAAAATACCGCCGTTAAATTAGGTGAATATACCAACTATTAGCCACGACGGTGAATAAGCGAAAACTGACCAATGCATAATGAGTCACGAGATTTTTAAAAATATTTAATTTTACGACGAAGAAAATCGGATGGCTTCCAAATCTTACGCCTCTTTTATTTGTTGCTAGTGCAGAAGGTTAGATGTATTCTTAGTCGTCAGCCGCTTGTTGTTCTAGCGGTATGTTTTCCTTCGCAATGTCGCAACGAATTTTCACGCACGAAAGACGAGGGCGAAGAAAGAAAGAGACGCTAGATAAACCAGGAAAGGGGGGAAAAATGAAAAATAAATGTGCGGAGAGATATAAAAGCAGCGGCGTGGGAAAAGGTTCAGGAGGGCGAGGACGGAGAAGCGTAAACCAAAAATAGAGCATTAGACATGATAAAAAAGCAGAGGGTGGGGTTGTGTTGGTGGGAGGAAGGAGGGAGGGGTATTCTCCTTGTTTGCTCTCCCCGAGGTTACGAAGCACAAGTACGTCACCCCTGCTAATCTGCTGACCTGGCGAATACGACGCTGCCTTTCGGGGGAGGGGGGCGGGGTCACAGTGTCCTCATACAGTATGCCGGACGTACAACAGCGCCCACTTCGAGAGCTTCTGGAATTTTTTAACTCGTCGGGCGCGGAGCTGCCAACCTTGCGTGCTGTACCTTCCACTCCGCAACAACGCGACCCCCCGAGGCTATCCAGCACGACAAACACCCGGGGGAGAAATTAAACAAGCCCTCTTTTCCTCCGCGGGGTGGAGCCCCCACTTACCCCCGTTCCACCCAAGCACGGTACAACGAGCGCAACAGGGATCCTGGGCGCAGCCTCCACGAGAAGGCACTCTGAATTATCCTGCATAAAATATACGAGCGCAAACATGCGGAGGCCAGTTCGTCATTGCTGTCCGCTGGAACGAAAGGATTCCCTGCTCAACTAACCTCATTTTTATTTTAAACGTGATTCTTTCGCGGAATTCTACGCTACGAAGGAAACAGATCGCCTTGAATGCAAAGCCACACTTGTAATGTCGTATTTTAATTTCAAGTTCTGCAGTAAACTCGCAAACTCTTATTAGTCTGTTGAGGACTGTATACGCTACACAAAAAACCGAATCTTGCATAGTTAAAACCGTTGTATGTGTTTGTGCAGTAAGAAGACGTTTTGATCCCAGTCAGCTCAGTTACGTTTCTGACAAGTAATTTAGAGAAATGTTTCCTCATTTTCATATAAAACATAAATATTTCTTATTATCATTGTTATCAAAACATGTATAATACAAAACCTTTGCTATGACTTGAGTAATTATAACCACAGGTTAAAATGTCTACGCTGTGCAATTAGTTACATTATATTATATAGAAAAACACACCTACAAATAAATAAATAAATACATTTACAGTGTGGGGCTGAATTCGACCGAAAAACTTCGGGAGGTGATTCGTTATGTAAAATCAAGTAGAAAATATACGGGACACTTTGTACCTAAAGCTAATATTAAGGGTGGTATGAGCCCTTAATCATGGAAAATTTAAAATGTAATTTTGTAAAATCTTTGAAATGAAGAGGTATTTAATAGCGACAACTTGAGCATTGTTTCATACCTCTGGGATCTCGAAATAAACAGAATCACATCAATACCTTGCACCCTAATACAAAATACTAGGGTGGTTACCCCTTTTATTACATGCCACTTTCCTACCATCAGGAATTACGATTTTTTATTGCGGTTTTCTACTAGAGAAGCACGTCAAAAGTAAAAAAGGTCGCCTTGTTGTAAATGCGTAGGACCAACCATTTTCGTGTAAAATTCGTAAATAGAGTGGGCTGCAGTAAGACAGCTATTACTACGTAGTCAATACGGCATACACGTTTGAATAGCTGGCTGCCGTACCAACTGCTTTGACTGAGGGACGGGAGAGAATGGAGGCCTATCATGTCATTAACAGCTAAGATCATTAGATGTTGCGACCTCGCCAAGGAGCCTAACACTTTATAAAATACAAAAAAAATTATCAGACCATTCGTCCCCCAGCAGGGCGATCCGTGTTCGATTTCCGATTGAGTCGGTCCCCGGAATTTCAAATATGGTAATCGTACCTGACAATGCTGTTGTTTGGCTGGTCATCTCGGGGCTCTCCCGATTTTCCCGCCCCTTCGTTCCGGGACTGCTCCATACTCACCTCGTGGCACACCTCACCAGCGCTAAAGACCTTGGCCAAAATCTCTCACTCACTCTAACATTCTGTTCTCTTGGCGCCACAAACATCCGGGAAAATATTATTGTTCTAATAATTTTCCTGTTTGTACGAGATATGGTTTGTTTTTTATACATACAGTGTGGATTTTATTTGCAGTAATGAGACATTTACAGCATTCATAGATTTTTTATAATTGCATGTGAATGTCTAAATTTGCCTAGAACGGTTTAATGATATAAAGGAAAACAACTGACTTACCGAACCGAAATAATTCACACTGAACAACGATATTGGAGGCTTCAAGGTTAGGAATGTTAAAAAAAAAATTGTTTATATTTTAAATTTTTCGATTATAGAATTTTTTTGTATTACCAAAATATTTTATTTTATTTCATTTATTTGTTTTTTTTATATATACAGTTGACCTTGTGGCCTACAGCTTTGTTATTCTGTGTGAATTTTTTCAGTTCCGTAAGTAAGTTTGACTCTCGAATGGTTTAACAGTAAAATGTGTGATGCAAGATACATATCGATCTTGAATTTATTTTAATATCAAACTTGGTGCAACCGGCCAGGTCGGGCTTACGATGACTCCACGTTCACGTATAGCATAAGCTCAAAGCAAATTTGGACTTTCACATCCCTTCAAAAAAAGCTAAACATTTTTCATTAAAGTAAAAGCATTCAGAAAATGTGTCTACAAAACAGACCATATCTCGTTAAAAAATTTCAATGATTCATTAAAAGAATAAAAATATTTCTTTGAACCACCTGTTTATTATTAGCAGTGTCGCCACAACCTATCATACATTTTTCTCTATTTTAACAACTGTATAGGATGATGATAGCTACAGACCCTATAAGTTGCGCAATAGTTTTTATTTTCATTGTAGTTGTTCCTCAGACTTGGAACGGCGAAGGAGAAAGCTCCAGAAAAGCAGCAAAGGCAAATGTTGGTGCCGGTTCCATTACATCTGACTGCCTACAATGGCATAATATAAGATGTTTTCAGATATTAAACAATGTTGTTTACTTACAAGCTTGCATTGAAAGACTGTATATAATATGTGCAGTAAAGTATTAACTTTTCTGTCTTTGGTTTTTATTTGTTTATGACAATCACAGTCATCAAGAACTTTCAAACTAAGCATCAAGTGGTTACAGTGTATCAAAAATAATACATACATTTAAATAAAATTTAATTAAATTTTACAATTTAATGTGACTGAAACAAATTCTTGTAAAACTTGTATTAATTTAAGATCTTGCTTTTATAAATTTTCAATTTCGTAGGTAAAATAATTTCCTCATGTCCGAGAGAAATGCAATGCTATGATTTTATTAATGCTCACGATGTGAAAGTTCCATGTGTTTGGTGAAACAAATATTTTTTTATTACATTATCGTAATAAGACTAGGTTTGTGGAGCAAAGCTTTTATTTTTAGTAAAAGACCAAACCTACTTTTTCCTTGTTTAAAAAAACAAGAAAGCGATCACGTATTTTTAAAAGCATCGAACACAAAGAAATTATTAAATTTCCATAGTTGTCTAGAAAATTGTTCGTTTACTTTCTGGTTTGGCTTACGGCTTTCCAATTGTAGTCTAAGTTTAACTGAAAAGCTGTTTGAAAAAATATTATGTATCATATAAAATTAATAGTTTGCAAATATACTGACGTTTACTAATGTATGTTCCTACATAGCTATAAATAAGAAATTTAAAATAAAGAAAGGTAAAATAAGCGAATTAGAATGTGAATAGTGTTAAAATTTATATTTTTTAAGTTAAGATTGCACTTTTAACATGTAGAGTTCACTAGTGCGATTCTTGATTTGCATAATCAGATATTAATATGGCAAATTATTTAAATTTTCGTTAGAAAGCAAGATTACCAATTTAACCTACTTGGTTACACGTATGGTCATTTACAAATTTTTGTTTGTAGTGAAAAAATATTGTGCAGTAAATTAAATAATTCTTTTTTTAATATAGTCGAACATTTTTAGGTGTCAGTGACATATATATAGTTTACTACTGCTTTTAAAAAATACATAAAAACAATTAAATTTCTTTACAATTAATTAGATATCAACAATAGAAAGTAAATTTTACTCATACCATTCTAAGTTGTAACAATCCGCATATAAGTAAAAATAAATAATTTCAGAAAGTAAATTAAAACAAACCGTCAAAAGTGATCAAAATATTCAGCAAATTTATAACTAGCGAAACAAAGAGTTCCTGTTGTCACACTACGCTAAATTTTACAAGAACAGCTATTATATTATCATCCTCGTACACGAAGCTTAGTGAATTTGTTTTCGGTAAAATGATTGATGGTTGTTAGTATTTTTCAAAACTGTGGTTTCATGTTTTTGTATAATTTATTTACAACTACATTCCACTTGGCAAGTCTATGAACAAAGATATCTTAGCCATTTTTATTTCTGAAGTTGAATTTGACTGTACAGTAAAGTAATTAAAACTGACACATAAATTCTTTTTAAGGAGCCATGTTTCGTGCAAATATTGCACCTAAAAACACATACTTTACGGTGTGATCTTTGAACGATTATTGCAGCATGTTGGTATTATTTACCTAACATTGTGAGTGAACCTTTACAACAATGGTTCAGTATGCTTAACTAATTAATTTATAATAAGCATATTTGTGCGTATCGTTAGAAACATATGCCACATATGATTAATACAAAGTGTAGAAATAATTAAAATGTTATCCAAAAAATTGTTGTTTTTTACAATATTAATAGCCGGACCAGTGACTTATTATTTTGCTTTTAAGACATTTTGTGTGTAATTTCGTCACAGTTGGTATATTTAAAGCAGGAATAAGTTTAATTAAAGTTTGAAAATAAACTTTAAATAAATATATCATACAACTAGAAATGTAGTGAAATATATATTCTTGCCACGTTTGAATATAATATCAGTTTCCAAATAATTGTTTTTTTATCGGTTGGACGTAGCTACGAGGAGAAATAAACACACTTACAAACTTTAATAATATGGTACATTCATGTTTAAAGAGATGAAATAATCTTCTGAGAGAATACCCTGGAAAATTAACGAATGTGACACCAAGATTACTAAGCCATTGACGATGCGTTACTTTATAAGCGTGCTATGTATGCTTTTTTGTCGATCGTTTGTGTAATTTTCTTGTATGTTCTTATTCGTATCATAAATAGGCCTTAGAAGCGTCAATTTCGTGTTAAAATCTTAATAATTAGTATGATTGAAATAATAACCTTCTTTTTAAGCATAACTAATGTTTCATTATAAAAAAACTCAACCACAGCTTTTGAAAAGGTGCATAAAATTAACATTCATTAGTAATGGTTTAGTTTTATTTGAAAATAAATCCTATATTTCATAAAATTTTACTACCTGTTTACTAATACTACGCTGAGAAAAGTAGGCAAACTATTACAAAATGAAAAAAAGGAATATAAATTTTATTCTACACTACAGTATGTAGGAACTAGTTCACATATTAAGTGGAAAACACGACATACTGTTGACTATCTAAAGTCCTACAAAAACAGGTTTATGTCTACTTCAAAAGTCTCTAGCAGTCATACATTTTCTTGAAAGTGAACCCTTTTCGCTAATAAAGCTATGTTCGTAGTGATTTATCAGTAATGCTCTGATGTTTACGTAGTTGTTTTCACAATACTGTATGTAAATTACTGACGGCGTTAACCAAGGGTACCTTTTATTAAAAACAACCAAAATTAAATAACTTAGAGTTGTGTTAAATCAAAAGGGAGACAGTCATTACATATCTTATAACAACTATTTGTAGAAGAGCAACTGAAAAAAAAAATTGTAAAACGGTATTTCCTAATTTTACAAAACATATTATTATTGTTATAATATAATATTCCTTTTTGAACCTATATTTACCATCTCAGTTTGACAAAAGTCAGTATGATTTTTATAAACACGAAATAAATACATTTCGCACGTATATAAATTGTTAAGATAGCTTCCAAAACATAATTAATGTAATTAAAGGTGCGTAAAATAACATTCATAGAATCAGTCTAACATTTTAGTGATAAGCACAATATATGATTTTTTTATAATACTAGACTTTTCGTAAGTTATGTACATGATTTATCGTATAGAACCTTATCCCTTTAGTTAAAACGTTACGATTGATTTTCTAATGTTTTTGAAACATGATTCTTGCTATGATGTGACTAACTTAGGTTGTTAAGAATATTTGGCCGTCAACACTATGATGCAATGACGATTACTCGTACTGTGTATCTTGATGTATTCGACAATTCTTCTTCTTGAATGCGTGAACATAACGCGGTCACATTAGTATGCCATACAATTATAACTTGTAATAAGTAATGTGATATAAGAGGGGAAATAAACGCTATGAACGGGTCTGCAGACTACCTGTTGCAGGGACGATAGTTGAGCGCAGTTCCTAGATGTCTGACACTTCACTCCACGGCACTCTGCAGTAATCAAGGGCCAGCTGCTGTCCGGCATAACAATTAATTTCCGAGCGGATCACAATTAGTGGCCGGAAAAGGAGAGACGATGTTGCCCCAGTCGTTTGTCATCTGTTTCACCCCCTAGTCAGCGAAGACGGTTCATATGCACGGACCAAATATCTCGTAAGAGTTTTGTCAGCGTATCAGTTTGTTTCGAATTGTTTAAATATCTATCTTAATGTTATGTGTTCTTCGACTACATAAATCGTTATTTATCTATTACTTTAAAAACTGTGATTTTATTTTAACTTCTGTATAGAAGTTGCTTAAGATTTTCACAAAAACAAAACAAAATATTATAAATAACTTATTTCACTACGTAGCCTACTTAATTTAATATTTTTGACGTTTACAATAATTTTGCTGCATTTCACCAGTTTTGGTATGCAAATAAAAATACACTTAAAAGAACTGCCGATCTATCGCCGCGTTTGGAATTCAGTTTTTACGCTCTGTTACATAAAAAATTAAATACTTACCAACACAGTTAAATACATTAGAAAGTTGATTCACTCCTAAATAATGGACAAAATTTACATAACTTAACTAGAAAAAAATTGTACAATTCTATATTTACGAAATGAAATTCACGCTATGTTTAAGGTATAATTAAATCTAATTACATAAATTCTTATAGCTTACATTTTGTAAAATATTCCCAATAATATTACAGTATGTATCGTTTTTTTTTTTTAAACAAAACTCTAACTCTTATGTTAGTTAAACGTCAAATTCGTGAGTGCTGTACGAAGAAATGCATACATAGGTGTTAATTAATTTATCTTGCGAACATATTGATATAGGTACATCATTTGCTCGTACGTCATTGAAACATTCTGTCCTGACAGTGTCAATTACAATCAAATCATTTAACTTTTCGTAGTTTTAAATAACTGTTTTTAAAACCGTTGAATTAATTGAGAATTAATTTTAAATGTTATATGAGCGGCGAAAGCTTCCTATTCAATTTATTGTACAACTGCCATTACGTAAAACCATACACAATTTACATACCGTTTGGAAGTCAAAAGTGATTACAAAACTGTTGATAAGATAAAGTTCTGAATTTATACGGTATAAAATTCAAACAATTCAACTAGTTAGCAGCAAGAATGAAATAGTTGAGAGAACTAAGAAGAAGTTTTTCCGCTTTTGAATTTGCAATACGTGATCGAATGACTATATTTTGAACGATTCTGTCTAGGTTGACTCTAATAGGTGGTAATACGTAATGTTTGGATTTAACCAACGATGACAGTAACCGATGGTGCCTTACACTTCTAGAGTTTCATGTCCATCCTTTTTGTCAAATTTTAACATTTTATGTAGTTAATATTTTCATGTTACTGCTTAACAGCTAACATTGATACCTAGCATAAAAGAGGTGTCACTGTCAACAGTTCGTATAAAGCGTGACTTGTTTCGTTTTAACATAAAAACATATTATAAATACTGTCATACACATTAAATATTTGTATTTTAATTCATAGAATAAATTTTAAAATGTACGTCACCTGTAAGTAAAGTACACATCGTGAAATATTTTAAATATTTGAAAGAAATTACGAAAACACGTTTTAGTAGTATTTTTTAACAAGCATAAAAAACGTAACATTTTATGAGAATTATTACTTTGGTAGCATATAATGCAATTAAAATTACATTTATTAGAGCTTAACACTTACTAAGGCAGATCCCAAGTAATAGAGACGAAATTGTTACTTTCATTATCTCCAGTAAAGTGTTAAAAAACAAAAATAGACAAATATGTCACAGAACATGGCTGATCTGCAAGCTCATTTGTGGTGGAGTGATTTGTACCGACTTCTTTAATATTGTCCAGTCAAATTTTTATATATCTTTGTATAAAATTTCATCATGGTACACGAGTACATGGAATAATTGTTTTTATGTAATACATTTGGATAACTTTTAAATTTGAAATTGTTTGAAATAAACAAAGACAAATTTTTTTAGTGTGTTTTGCAGGCTTTCACTGCTGTTGTCTAGATGGCTTTTCTTGGCTTCCAGGCTTGAGCCGCGTCTTAGCGGTTTAGATATTAATTTAACCAGCAGACTATTAAATTGGTAGAATATTGTGTGTCTACCACCTTCTTTACGCACAGCAACATAGTTTATCTTCAGGTTGAAGGCATGCCAATGGACTCTCCCTTGTTATCACTGCTAGCAAATTTCTTCATGGCCAACTTTGAAGAGAAATCAATTGAATCAAGTCAATACACAAACCAGATGTGATCTGGAGTCATGGGGAAGAAAACTCACGCTATTCCTTGAACACCTCAACAGCCTATATGCCAACATTAGCTTTACGATGGAGGTAGAAAAGGAAAGGAATCTACCATTTCTAGATGTATTGGTAACAAGGAAACCGGATGGCCGACTAGGACACAGAGTTTATCGCAAACCGACTCACACCAACAGATATCTCAATGCCAGTTCTTATCATCCACCATCGCAGAGAATAACTGTCATCTCCACATGATCAACCGGGCAAACAAAATAAGTAAAGAAGAAGGAGGAACTAGGACACCTTACAACAGTACTACAAGCCAGTGGCTACGAGTAAAATCAGATACAACAGGCCATAAACAAGCAGCCAAGATCAAATACAAAAGGAAAATTCAGAAACATTGCCCTTCTTTCATATGTTCAAGGTATCCGATCGCGTAAGTAGACTGTTGAAAAACATGAAATACATACTATACAGAAACCAACAAGGAAACTGGAATCTTTCCTACTTGAAGCGAAAGAAAAAACTCCTGCTGAACTACTCGCGGGAGTATATAAAGTGCCATGTTCATGTGGCTCAGTTTACATTGGACAGACAGGAATGAGGACAGCTACCTGGATCAAAGAACACATTTACGACTACAAACATCTGCAATAGCTGAGCATTCTTCCACCACCAAACATGGAGCAGACTTCAGACAGTACCAGACCATAATCAACATAAAAAAAAATACAGAACAAGAAAAGTACGTGAAGCCACAGAAATAATGAAGTACCCTGAAAATATCAACAGAGATGATGGATACAAGCTTAGTAAAACCTTCAGAAACCGAAGCAAAACACAATCCATGGTACAAATGCATCATTGGCCAGAACACCAGCCAATCAGGAGAGGTCAGCTGCGAATGGCTGTCAGGGGGAGCCAATGAATACAATGCCTCACTCTCGTTGGCCGCCGGGGCAGCCAATCGCATACCAGGCCCTTACGGCACCTATAAACAGGGGCTCCTCCAAACCTGGTTTTAAGTACATAAGTGTGACCCTGATGATGCCTACTGAAATGTATGGCGAAACGTCGGTTCCTGAAACCATGAAGACGCGGTTCAAGCCCTGAAGTCAAGGTGTCAAATTTTTTTAATGTTGGTTATATGCAGTTCCTAAGTTCTGTACAATGTTTGGTTAAGTGGGATATACAACGATCCGTCGCGCCCGTCCGTCATCCGCCCGTCGATCACGTACGTGACTTTCAGCCAATCAGATCAATCCGTCTGTCGGAAGCTTGCCAAGCTTTAACATTTTTATGACGCACGGGTGATATTACGGCCTTCTAAAAGGGCGACGATCATTATGATGGGTTTGTTTTAATAAGAAGGCTGTGACATTTTTAATTATTGTTAGATGTTTTTTGTAAGTTCATTTGTAAAATAATATAGATACACTTTAGGCTTTCGGAAAGAATTTTAATAAGTAAATAATTGCACTGAACTAAGCGCAATAGATATAAACAAAACTGAAGTTGAAACTAAAACTGCAGGATTGTAGTACTTCCAGTCAATTAACAATTCAGTAAGCATAAACCAAGAGCAGAGTAGAATCACAAGGTAGCTTGTCCTAAATGTCCCGTAGCATACTTAAAATGAAAAGATTGATTAGGTGTGTGTAGATCCAGAAGTT
>PNEQ01112173.1:0-32140 GCA_003012365.1 Medauroidea extradentata
ATGTTTCGGACGTTCTGGCTGTCACGTCGGCCGCCCTCGAAGGGTTAAGACGCAGTTGGGACAGGTATCTATGACGTAGGTTAGGCGGGTTTCCCACTATGAGCCACCCGGGCTTTGAGTCATCGGCCAGCCCTCAAGGTGTTACGAAACAGCCGCCGACCACTGGCCTCCAGGAACATGGCACGCAACAATATTTTAACATTCTTGGCCTTGTATGGCTGAATAATAATGTTAAAAGTATGGTAGGCTAAACTTGACTGGATTTATTTGCTTGGACATAATCCATTGCGAAATAAATGACTGTCAAAAGAAAACTAAAAATAAAATTTAGTTTTTCGTTTGACAGTCATTTATTTCGCAGTGGAGTATGTCCAAGCAAATAAATCTAGTCATGCAATCACATTGCACAGTTCTTTCAAAGGCTAAACTTGTTCAATGACAATGTAAACATTTAGTAGAACACCAAAGTTTGTGTTGGCAGAGTGCAATAGGGATATTAGAAATAACTATACTCTATCCATTAAAAGATTGCAGCTTGTGTCACTCCGCCTGTTCGCGCGCTTGAACGACATTGGCTGAGCAACAAACCGTCGCACCACCTCCGCGTGTCTCGCGAGCTATCGACTGGCGACAAGTGGAGAAACGGAATCGCGCCTCGCTGTGGAGGAAATGGAATCACGATGGACGTGATGTCGTCGCGTAAGTCGTAGTTAAACCATTCCAAGCGCGTATAGTATTTCATGCGCACAGAGTGATATTATACTACAGAGAATTAAAAAACGCAACTAAAAGATTAATTTACCTATCCCGAACTAAAACACAGTAATATATCGTAGGACCTATTTCCTGCCGCAACGACACTGTTAACTAACCAGCCAACCAATGATCGAGAGTTTACCTGTGGCAGTGTTTATTTCTGCTGCAACCTTGGACAAAATGAATTAGCATTCCAATTTTCTTTTGTACCCAGCAGTGGAGCAACCAAAATGAACAACCCTGTCAATTGAGTGAAAGCATCTGAAGACTTTTCCTACTATCCTAAATACCTTATGATGGGTGTTAGTCGCTTTTAACAAGTCACTGGCAGCTGTGATTTATCAATGCTACGGCTTCCTTCACATTTCCAAACTAACATTACCTTTGCAAAAACAAGTGTATACTACTGGTCCACTGAGCTAAAGACAGTCACAATTTTACATGCACCAGCTGGCCTCAGTAGGTGCTGGTCTACCGTTTTCGAAGGGTCCTGGGCTAGAATCTCGGCATTGTGTGTGTTTTGTTCATATAACTCATTTCACCTTCGTCAAATTTTAAGTTTTCGTTTGTAAATGGCCATAAAACCACATCACATCATGTGCACCAACCACACTAACAATACTATTATGTAGAGTTTTAACATACGTAATATAAAGTTATATATTCATATACACCCTTCTGGCATGATGCCCTCGATATGCAATTTAGATGGTGCACATCTTTCGGCCACCAAATGTTACGACCCTCGGTGAGTGAAACCGAACTGATCAATATGAACATTGCAAGGGATTCTATGGGCTAGTATTAATACATCAATTCCATTTTGACCTATGCGTATTGCATTAAATTTATTTATTAATGTTCAGTTATAGCTAAATGGGCACACATACGTATAAGTCACTACATTAATATAGCATAGTATGTTATAAGTGGAAAAATTTTCGCAGTGAAAACGTTTTTATTAAATTATAAATAGATTTCTCAAAAGACCAGAATTTGTTATAAGCAAAGAATTCAAGACAGTATGTTTGCATGTGAATAATATTAGCTTATGATCTCAAATAAAGCAGGCTTATGAGATCATTTTGTGAAAATTGTAAATGTTTAATCATTTAAGAAATTATTTTAAAAATATAAACCTATAATAAGTACAAACTAGAATATATATATGTATATATATGTATATATATATGTATGTATATATATATATATATATATATATATATATATATATATATATATATATATATATATATATATATATATGTGTGTGTGTGTGTGTGTGTGTGTGTGTGTGTGTTGGACCATTACTACTTCTTGTTATCATACTGGTGAATATTTGAATATTATGACCAAAATTTAGATTCAAAGAGCAATTCAACACAATCTAATTTAATTTAACGATTCGGTGGTTAGTCATTTTAGAAAGAGTGTGTTATTTATGTCTGCAATTTTGGAAGATTAAAATGATTTAATTAATTTTAGTACTGTGTTATATTTTGGGTACTACTATCAAACAAAGTAGCTTGAATCACATGGTGTATCCTTGAAGACATCATCAGTAATATATTTTCTATCTGAGTTAGCTGGAAGTAACGTGTAGTGTAGTTTCGTGTAGATATTACTTGTTCGTAATTTATATCAAGTAAATTTTTTGTTCAATGCTGCCATTTGCGGAAACAAATTTTTAAAATATTTTCCCCACTACCCCATGTGTCTCCATTTACTCCGTTTCATGGTACCGTACATATTGTAAAAAAAGACTATATTTTGACATATTCTTATACAAGCTTCAAATTTATTAAGACTGTTGGTGAAACATTAACAGTGTTTTTAAAATAATACTAATCAAATAAATACAAAATAGTTACTTTTAAGCAGCAGTTAGAACTATTCAAACTAAATTTCACGATTTAGTAGATCATCATCTAAGAATGAAATACATATTTTGTATGTTGTCCAAGGTTCGTGACAATTAAAGTTTTAATTACTATGACACATGTCAATTGATTAAATGTCAAACTTTCTCAACTATTTCACAAGTGAAAACCAATTTTATTTTAATTGTGTAATATAACAGAGGTTTGCATTAGAAGACTGTGCTTATTGTTACATATGTATAAAATATTCTTCAACTTGAATCAGTCGAAATTATATTTAAGTCCTAGATCCTAATTTTATAAATATTGATTTTATAAGACTAAATCCTTTTTTGTAAGACTGTTTAAAATCTGAAAATGTCTTTTTTCTGATAACTTACATTTGTTGCATAGTCTAACGCATAACCACATCCAATTTAAGCTCAGATTTCAACATGATGGTAACTTTTTCCACAATTTCTAATCATAGCAACTAAGTAATAAAAAAAGACTGTAAGCAATATTTCGAAAATCACATAGAAGATTCAAACAAATATTTGTCAGCTCATAATCAAATATTTGACTTGGTTAATATATTGTCACAACGCTAATTTTCGGGCTTTTTTTTTTGTTTATTTTTTCTTCTCACCCATACTCGAAATAGGTGGTAAAGTTATTCTGGCTTGTAATTTTAAGAGTATAGAGTTTTTGGGAAGTCTTTGCTTTACAGTTAGAATTGTAGAAATCTAGAGTGTTCTCACACAGTCTCTCAGGTAGAGTTTTTTTAGTTCACTGTTCCTGGTAGCCTGCAGAGTTTATTGCCACTGCAGTGCTAGTGAATCCCATTGCGGACAGTGTCCTGGTAGTGTGTGTAGGCCGATGGCCTTGTGTTAGGTTGTAGGTAAGTGGGAGGTGTGGTGATGGATGTTTCGGTGTCGCCGGGCGGTCGTGTGCTGTGGGTCCTTCTGGTACCTTCGGCGTGCGGCGGCCTTCCGGGGGCACTGGATGCCTCTGTCAACACTCCCCCGCTCCCCTGTCCCACATTACCAGCTGTTAATAGGGCCGACGCACGGGCAATAAGTGCAATACAGCACATTTCTGTCATTCTGCTCTCAGACAGTCCCCCCGCCCGTGAGGTCAAACGTCGCTGACGAGTGATTGCCCTGTGGGACAGAGAGGGGATATGTTGCGCCGATCTGGAATGGTCGCTGCTGACCACTCCAGGAAGGTATATCATGGAAGGTTCTCGACGGCGCAACCAGTAGTTATAAATACCTGCTGTCCGTGTTTTGGCGCTCTCTTTTCTACTCTCTTTTCCTCTCTCTCTCTTTTGGACTTTTATGATTAGGACTTAGGAGACATGGCGATGCCCCGATGGGCGAGGCGTAAGCCTAACGGCTCGGGCTGCGAGATGGCAGGAGTTTGAGTAAAGATTAGTTAGTTAGTTTTTTTATTATTACTATTAATTTTTAGTTTCGGTTAGTCGTTTATTTATTTCGGGATAAAAAGTCTTTGTAGCCCAGAGATGGATGAGACTTCGCTGGACAGGAACATCAAAATGGTAAGTATTCTTTCATGTTATTATTTTATTGTTAATTATAATTATTTCCCCTTTAGATTTCGTGTTCGGTTTTTATTATAATAGTCGTGGATACGTTGATGCGTGTATTTGTTGTTGGCCAGTGCAATTGCCTTTTATTAAATATTTTTAGAGTACTAATGTAATGACCTCGGGATTGTTTTGTAATGCCAGAAACCACTTTACTGTTTAGTACATCTGGTCACAGTTCATCACATTTAAATAACAAATCTTTTTCCAAATTATACTTTTTTATTTTCATTAATGTAATATTTATTTTTGTATAACATTTTATTTTAATCTTTTGTTATAAGCTCCAATTATTTGAATTCACTCTTTTATTTCAAGTATTCGAACTGTAGTCCCCTTTAACATTAAATGATAGGCCCTAATTGCAGAACGTGTATCTTGATTTTAATAATTTATTAATAGATGATTATGGGTGACAAGCACATGCGCGATACAAGAAAGGAGATGCCACCCGTATTGGGACGTTAGTCTATTTTTCGATCTTCTGTACCCTTCGCAAAAGATAGTTAGCAAAGCGGAGTTATTATTTTGTTTCAGTTAGTTTGTTGTGCTCTACCATACATTAATACTTTATGATTGTAGCTAGGCTACAAGGTGAAAATTCTATCGTTAAAAGTGTTTGTTTTTATTGTACTTAAGGAGCTACGTACCGTATGTATACCCCCCCTGAGATGTTTTAATAATTACAGAGTATATTAATCTATATTGCTTATCGTTATGTTTCAGTCAAATGCTTGTTTTATATACTAGTGATGTTTTTTTGCTTTCCACCTCGTAGGCTTGCATAGATTAATATTTCAGATATACTTTCATCCCCCATTTTACAGTCAATACTTAAGCTACAAAACAATCAAGAAATACCAACGACACGACACGGTCTGTTTAACTGTTTCACCACTGTCTAGTATTTTTACATTATTTATTTTCTATGACCCAACTTCCTGAAAAATTTATGGTGGAGGCGCCGGGTGTGGACTATTAGTCTCCATCTTGTATTGTGCTGTGCTTAGTTTTTATTTTGGCGAATTAAGTTTTGTTTATTTCATCGTCACGTAATTTTATTTTGATTCTCGGTGACGTAAAGTAGCTTTGTGTTTGTGTACGAGACGCGAGTGCTTCATAAAGGGGAAGCGTACGCATTCTAGTAGAGAGTGGAGGAGTTATAGACCTAATTGTTTTTGTGTGTGTCGACAGAGTGCACCAGTGGTTCCGTTAAGACGTCGTTTGTACCGGGTCAGTAGAATAGTTGCTTGGTTTTATTTTCTGTCTGTAGATGTCGTGAGTGTGCGAGTTTTTGTTTACGTGAATTATGAGTGTGTATTTAGTTAATAAGAGAAAGGTTAGTTTTTTAGAAATAATTTATACATAAGTTGTAACTGTAATTAGTTGTAAGTTTATGGTAAGTGTTATGTGTTAATCTTGAGGTATTAGGTTTACTGTTTGTCAGCGTTGTGATTTTGGTTAATGCTTCATGAGGAAATTATGCTATTTGCAACGATGAAGTTTAAAGGTATACGTTGTTGAAGATGTTGTTTATTTGTGTGTTTATAGGGGTAGCTGTTGCGTGCAAGAGGGGCACAACGGACAGCTTTGTAGTAGAAGCTATGATAACATGATGTTAATTGTGTTTACGAGGACGAGTTTTGAAGTCTAAGTAATTATAGAGTGCCGCAGTGTTGTTTTCGTGGTGTTTGTTTAAGATTATAATTTTCAGTGTTGTGGAGTTAAAGTTAGTTGGTCTTCATTGTTCAAGGTTTTTGTTGTTGTCATTTTTGTGAGGTTATGAAGGCAGAGGGCCTATTAAATTATTTGTTTTTTTATGTTGTCATTTAAGATAGTTTGTTACTTTTAAAGATCGGTAAGATTTAAATTGTGTGATTAGGTTCTGGTAGGTTTAAGATAAAATTAGTAACAAATTAAGTATTTTATGGTAGGAAGAGTTCAGGCAGTATACGTAAATAAGTGAGTGAATAGTGCACAGTATGGACTTCCAGTGATAGTCAAGAGGAAGCAGTGCAGTGTTTGTTTTTTTTTTTTTATGGACTGCCATAGACAGCCAGTAATTTTTATAGTGGAGTAAGTGTTGGATGGTGTTCTCCAGCCATGGGGGAGAAACCATTTCCAACTTGAGGTTTGAAGAAGTGTAGTATTTAACATAGAAGAAGGCTGGATGTGGGGACACCTGCATCAGGAGAGGGAGTAGTGTACTATGGTCTCCATGCCAATGGACTCTCACCAGAGAAGTGCTTGTGGAGACAGGTTAAGGCACCTCCAGAAGAAGGCTAGTAAGTGATTGTGTTTTTGTCGTGGAGGATAAGTGTACAATAAGTAAGGTAAGGTTAGGCTATGGAAATGTTTATAGGTTTTGCCTGAAACTCTATTAGGTAGATATGTATAGTAGTTTTTTTAATTGCAGATTTGATTTATTAGTTTGAGTGTTTCTTGTCTATATAATTTTAATAATTGCAATTTTTTATATGTGTGTTGAGGTGATGATATTTTGCTTGTTGGAGGTATTGGATAGTTGTCAGTTTCGTTTTGAAAGGGTTTGAAGTTAATTTGATTGGAGGCAGTTTCTGTAAAATAGTTAATGTCGTCCAGGTTATTTTTGAGACGTTTTGTTGGAGTTAGGTACAGGCCTACTCTGGAAGGATTTTAGAAAGTTGTCAAAGTTATTTGTTGTCTAGTGGAATTTCTGAGTGGCTGTTTATTGAGCATTAAGAAATAATTAAATATATGTTTTTAGGTAGTGTATGTTTTAAGTGAGTGAATGTGTCTGATGGTTAGATGTTTTGGTGAGGTTTTTGTCTTGTGTGTCGGACCCTGGTGGAAAAAAATGTTTTGTGTTGCACTCTGTGTCTTCACTAATTTATTTCTGTGTTGTTATTATTTTTGTTTGCCCTGTGTGTCAATGCGGCTCTGATAGACATAAGAAAATTAATCTTTTTGTTTTATTGTTTAGTTTTTTTTATTTAATAGTGAGATTATAAAATTATATTTGTATATTTTGTTTGTGTTTATTTGTGGTGTAAATTAAAAGTTACAGTTGTTTTAAAGGAATTTTGGACAAGGTTGTTACAGATTCGAGTGATGGGGCATCCTTGGGGCAGGAAAGAGAATACCTAGTATGAAGAAACTCAAGATCCAGCATCCTGTGTATGAAGATGAAAATTCAAGTGGACAACAGATAGGGGACTTCATCTACAGTTCTAATCGTCACTTCGAGGGAGAGGAGAAATTTTAAAAGCTAAGTGGAAAACAGACAGTTAATTTTGTTTAAAAGAGATTTGTGACCATAATAACGATTATTTTCTGTGAGACTTTTCAGCTTGATGCCCAGTGAAGAAGACAGATCTTTTAATGTAATGTAATGTTTATTTTTCAGCTGTACTAGAATTGTTTTAATCAATTTCTATTTCAGGATGGTATAGGAGATCTCAGACTACTTTGTAATTAATAATGTATTGTCTTTAAGGGGAATGTTTCATTTTGAGTTTTGTACTAATTCTAGGTTTGGATTTACTCTTCATTTAAAGTAGTTAATTTGTGTGGCTTATCAGAAACGAATTTTCTAGGATTTCAGAATTCATGATTTATGTTGAGAAATTTTTTTTGTTAGCAATGAAGTTGTAGAGTTCATTGTATTTTTTTTGTGTAGGAAACATAACTGTCATAATCAGTTTAAGATCTTTTATTAGAACTTTACTGTTAAATGTTTTAATTTTGAAAAAGAGTAATAGGCTAATTTTGAAAGTAAAATAATTTTAAGTAATGAATTTCACTATAACTGAAAAACAGTTAAATTTATAATTCTTGAAAGAATTTGGCAGTTAAAATTTTGGATTTTTGAATTTTTATTTCTTTTGCAGTCTTTGTAAAAGTGTTTATTATTTTTGCCACGCGGCAGTTACCTGTTGGTGTTCGTTCTTCTGGTGGCCTATATTTAAAATATTGGTATTGTTACATTTTGAAAATTTCAAAAAAGTTTTGGTTTATTTTTTATTTTTTCTTTATAGGTTTGTTTTGAAAATGATAGGATATAGGTAATTTGCTGTTAGGGAATTGTATATGGGAGGTTTGACTGGGGCATCCATACCCTTTCCTTTTCCTTCTTGGTTCGAAAGTCCATTTCGTCAACTGAAGCTGCAGTTGAATGCCAGAACAAGTTTATGAAGATTTTGGAGACTGAACTTTTAGCCAGTTATTTGTTATAAGTAGCAATATGTTGAGGCCTTGATGAAACTTTTCGTCAGTAATGAAATGTTTTAAGTATTGGACTGTTTAGACCAACTTGTTCAGAGAAGGGCAGAGTGGTGCAGAAGGTTCAAGGGGTGTGGTGGGGTGAACTGTTGTCGTCGTCGTGAAGGTGAATTTACCCCCACCCCGTTTTCATGTTGAGGGTACACCAAGGGTGTGTACTTGAGTTGAAGATGTTGGACGTTGAAGCTGTTGTTGATGAAGATGAAGTCGTCGTGAGGTTTTTGAAGTTTTTCGCTGTGGCATGGGGTTGACCACTAGCGGTGTGTCTTCGTGTCCAGGGCAGGCAGGGCGCCGCCTCAGGATTAAGGACGCCAAAGGGTTTGGGCGTTGCCTTACTGTTTGAAGAAGTATGAAGATTTCAGGACTCAAGGGGCCGCAAAGAGGCTGAGTACCTGGTGGTGTGGCGAGAGAGGTCGCCACAGTGTGGAAGTCTGCGGGCTTCGTGAACCGAGTTCCCTTTCTCTTCCTTGATAAGTTTTGGTCCAAATAGTTCCTCACCTGTTTGTTAGTCCATTGTTTGCCTTTTGGGTGGGAAGTTGATAGTTTTGCATGACCTTTTAAATGTTTGATTTATTGTTTGGATTTGATTTTAATTTTGTTTCTAGTAATTATGTGCTAAGTGAGAATGTGTAAGATAATTTTGTTTTGCTTTGTGTTGATTTATTTTGAGAATTTGAATTGAGAGGCCCCCAGTAGTAACCACCACCTGCAGTGTTAACTGGTGTAAAGGTTGTTTGGCAAAACATTTTTGTTGATGCGTGGCATGATTTTGTTTTAGGATGAGAAAATGGAGTGTGGTGTCTTTAGTACCAGTGTGTCTTGATGAGGGAGAGTTCGGAGATGGCGGCTGCTGCCCTGAAACCAACCCAGTTTGTCAAGAATTCGAGATTGAGCAGTGGAGAAGTTACATCTCATCGACTGTTTCTGTCATCAAGCGCACCACTTCAAAAAGATATTTATGAAATTATAATTTTGTACACCACACCACACTGTACATAAAACAGGAAAACTTTGTTAGTGCATGTGTAATAGCCAACAGTCGTACCGTTCGAGTGGGGTAAAAGGTTGTTGAGTTCCCCCTGATGTTAGCTCGTGATCCGCAGGTACCCGTACGAGTAAATAATGGATGTAACATTTGTTAAATGAATTAGTGAATTTGATAATGAGAATTTGTTTTATTTTATACTGAGATAAGTCGAGGGTGGCTTGCGAGGTCGCAAGCTTTCGTGAGCGGTAGGTAGTGTCACAGCGCTAATTTTCGGGCTTATATTCTTTTGGTTTTTTTCTTCTCATCCATACTCGAAATAGGTAGTAAAGTTATTTTGGCTTGTAATTTTAAGAGTATAGAGTTTTGGGAAGTCTTTGCTTTAAAGTTAGAATTGTGGAAATCTAGAGTGTTCTCAGACAGTCTCTCAGGTAGAGTTTTTGTTGTTCACTGTTCCTGGTAGCCTGCAGAGTTTGCTGGAATGCAGTGCTAGTGACTCCCATTGCGGACAGTGTCCTGGTGGTGTGTGTAGGCCGATGGCCTTGTGTTAGGTTGTAGGTAAGTGGGAGGTGTGGTGATGGATGTTTCGGTGTCGCCGGGCGGTCGTGTGCTGTGGGTCCTTCTGGTACCTTCGGCACGCGGCGGCCTTCCGAGGGCACTGGATGACTCTGTCAACACTCCCCCGCTCCCCTGTCCGACATTACCAGCTGTTAGTAGGGCCGACGCACGGGCAATAAGTGCACTACAGCACATTTCTGTCGTTCTGCTCTCAGACAGTCCCCCCGCCCGTGAGGTCAAACGTCGCTGACGAGTGAATGCCCTGTGGGACAGAGAGGGGAGATGTTGCGTCGATCTGGAATGGTCGCTGCTGACCATTCCAGGAAGGTAAATCATGGAAGGTTCTCGACGGCGCAACCATTAGTTATAAATACCTGCCGTCCATGTTTTGGCGCTCTCTCTTCTACTCTCTTTTGCTCTTCTCTTTTGCTCTTTTAACGGCTCTTTTGCTCTCTCTCTTTTAGACTTTTATGATTAGGACTTAGAAGACATGGCGATGCCCCGTTGGGCGAGGCGTAAGCCTAACGGCTCGGGCTGCGAGATGGCAGGAGTTTGAGTAAAGTTTAGTTTGTTAGTTTTTTTATTATTACTATTAATTTTTAGTTTCGGTTAGTCGTTTATTTATTTCGGGATAAGAAGACTTCGTAGCCCTGAGATGGATGAGACTTCGCTGGACAGGAACATCAAAATTATAATTATTCTTTCATGTTATTATTTTATTATTAATTATAATTATTTCCCCTTTTGATTTCGTGTTCGGTTTTTATTATAATAGTCGTGGATACGTTGACGAGTGTATTTGTTGTTGGCCAGTGCAATTGCCTTTTATTAAATATTTTCAGAGTACTAATGTAATGACCTCGGGATTGTTTTGTAATGCCAGAAACCACTTTACTGTTTAGTATAATTTCTTAATATAATATCTGATCACAGTTCATCACATTTAAATAACAAATCTTTTTCCAAATTGTACAATTTTATTTTCATTATTATAATACTTATTTTTGTATAACATTTTATTTTAATCTTTTGTTATAAACTCCAATTATTTGAATTCACTCTTTTATTTCATGTATTTGAACTGTAGTCCCCTTTAACATTAATTGATAGCCCCTAATTGCAGATCGTGTATCTTGATTTAAATAATTTATTAATAGATGATTATGGGTGACAAGCACATGCGCGATACAAGAAAGGAGACGCGACCCGTATTGGGACGTTAGTCTATTTTTCGATCTTCTGTACCCTTCGCAATAGATAGTTTGCCAAGCGGAGTTATTATTTTGTTTCAGTTAGTTTGTTGTGCTCTACCATACATTAATACTTTATGATTGTAGCTAGGCTACAAGGTGGAAATTCTATTGTTAAAAGTGTTTGTTTTTATTGTACTTAAGGAGCTACGTACCGTATGTATACCCCCAGAGATATTTTAATAATTACAGAGTTTATTAATCTTTATTGCTTATCGTTATGTTTCAGTCAAATTCTTGTTTATTTACTACTGATGTTTATTTGCTTTCCACCTCGTAGGCTTGCATAGCTTTGTAATTCAGATACACTTTCATCCCCCATTTTACAGTCAATACTTTAGCTACAAAACAATCAAGAAATACCAGCGACACGACACGGTCTTTTTAACTGTTTCACCACTCTGTCTAGTATTTTTACAATATTTATTTTCTATGACCCAACCTCCTGACATATTATTCGTTGTGCGTCCGCAATTTTTAAGGCCTCAAAAGCATATTTATGTAGCATTTCACTTAATATTATCACGCTTTAAAATACTTTTCTGGAATTTATATCAGTTCCCAAACTTATTTTCAATTTCGATCACTACTGTCAGTAGACACGTAGGCTCATTATTCATATCTCAAAGTTTCCATTTGTAGTTATTATTATTATTATTATTATTATTATTATTAATATCTGTGACATTGGTTGATACATGTTTTTTTTTCCTCCGAGTAGTTTGTGTGCTCTCTGATTAATTTTTTTTACTATTTCAACTTGTATTGCTTTCAAGTAATTTTTTTTATCTAAATTATCCTTTCTTCATGTTTGCTGTTCTAGTTTAATATTTGTTGGTCTCGTCAGTTTCTCATAACATTTAATATATATTACCGGATATTTCTTGCTAGCAAATAATTCGTATCTTCTCACTGCATTTCATCAAATGATTCTGGGATTCTCTTTATGCGGTTGATTTGACCTTCATACAACAAATTGTTTTATTGCAAGCAAACAAAACCCATAACATATTTCCGTACTAACCCATACACATGTGATGATTCTTTGTCGTCTAAATATTTTAGTAAGTGGCATACAGGAAAACGAAGGTGTTGTAGCAAAATGGCTGTAGCTGTGTCCGAAATGACTATTTAGGTTACTAAATCTACCTTGAGAACAGGTTTGTTCAAGTAAATATTTGGGGAATTAGTGAGTAAAATTTACTGAGGCGAAGTTACAGGCTAAAGTCCAAAATAGCTGCATACATATTTCGGCAGATGTTTACTTACGTGTGTTATACCACGTATACGCATACAATCAAAGCAGAAATAATTTAAACTGAAAGCTCATAGGGTAGTGTAATTTTGTACATAGTGAATAATTATTTATTTTAAAATGCATTTTATTTTGTAAATAAGTAAACCTTAAACAAAATAACAAATATAGATGTAGAATTCGTATTGCGGGACGTAAAAAGAAAATATAAATAGCTAAACTGATTATAAAGAATACAAAGTAAAAAATTTAATCAACAGCGATACATAAAAACATAGTTAAATAGTGTCCTACTTTGCCGAACGCAGCGCTGTTTTACGACATTCGAATTTACATTCTCTAAATTCTTAAGCCATTACAAACCCTTAAATATATTAAAAGTTAGTTTTGGGCACGAGCACGAAGTGAAAGGTAACCACATCTTCGATTTCGTCCATAAATGTAGTACTAATATCGATTGAGTACTAGCAGAATTCAATAAGATCAAGGTGACTTGGCTTTATTAACGTAACAATTTTGCGAAGGCCAATAAGATATTCCGTTAGGATTATTGAGAAAATAGGCTATGGTTGAACATCCCACAGCGAAATCATGCTCGTTACTATGGTAGTCAATTCATTCTTACACATATCACCATGGCAGATTGCCTCCTTACCCAAGTGTCACATATACTTAAGGCGCCCGTCTACATGTCTCTCAAACTGCGTTGCAGTGTGTTTGAAATACACGTTTTATAAACAAACTGTTCCACGTGTGCTCACGCGGGTTTCGCACGAAAAGAAGTAACATTTCAGGCCAGTACGGAATACAACTTTCAACACATCACGTGTGCTGCAAACTACATTTTTAAGCCCTTCAACACGGCCGAAAACGGCATTTTCAGACTGCCGTGCCTCACAATATTGTGGACGAATGTCTGCGAAACTAGTATAGAGGCCTCCGTTAGACTTTCCTTAAAACTTTCCACCAATAAAAAGATGGGGTCACCACTGAAAGTGTCAGTCAGGCGAGTGTTCTACGATACCACTGCACGCCGCGGCGTTTCAGTGTCTTGCGCTAGAGGTGATACCGCGTCACATGAGCTGGTCAACATCGCCCTTCGTGCCGTGCCTCACTCACACAAACACACGGCCAGTAGGCGGGCGTCTTTTAAGGTTGGTTCACAATTGATATCATAACAGTAAGCATAGTGGTTAGGTCGTTCGCAATATATCTAAACCCCTATATAGTCATACCTACCGATTCACAGCTGCAATAAAGTGGTCGTGTGTATAGAGATACGGACACAGAAATTACAATAATTATATTGTTGAACGTACACATAGGACAGTCACAAATTACAGCAAAGTATTTTGTAAGTGTCCGCCATGATGTTTTAATCTAGAAAAATACACAAGGATAAAACAAAGGTAGACTATAAGAAATTTTTATATTATAATATTTTTGAATATTGTAAATAATGTTTCACACTGTGCAGTTTTTTGGAACTTTGTTTCTATATTTAGGCCTAATATTAACACCAAAAAACGTTTTAACTTCAAATATGTCCAATGGCCCTCGGTAGTCTTCTTTACAGCAACGAATATTTTAGATTCATCGAAATATATGCCATTGGCTAAACATAAAGGTAAAAATCCAATTGTGAATTAATTTTGCACAAGACTTACGGTCGAGCACAGTTCCTACTGTTATGTTAAATTTTATGTGCTTGAGTTTTTTAATTGTGAAATAACCCTTACACGTCTCGCCCTAGAAAAAATGTAATTGTTCATTCAAGTATTTCTCTAATCTCTGGTTTCTTCGGGGACCACGAACGTAGATTCACGGCCATTCGATAAATCGAAGTCGCGGCTATCGAGTCGTATCGCCCCGCATCCTGCAAGGGGAAGTCTCAGGGAACACTTTAAAACCACCCCTCCTTCACCTCACGAACCGTGATGGATGCAGGCGGGAAAACCCTCCCCGACGTTCAGTGCTACCACAACAGCCGGGCTCCGCGAGTGGCGGCGGTGCCAACCGGCGCGTAAACGCCTTCAGTCGTGTTGAAACCGCACCTCCCCCCTATTCCTTACGAGGCTTTGCCTAGGCTCGGCTAAAACCGACAGTTGTTCCTGCCCCAGCATCAATCTTCTTCCACCCCTTCCTTCCAAAATAGAGGGTGTTCCGAAGCTGTCCCGTTCGCTCTACTGGCTTCTATTCGGCTGTTTTCACGCCGCGAAGCCCGTAGCTGTGCCGGGCGCCTACAAGCCTGCGAGAAATCTGCATGCATTTTGGAATCGGGGTTTATGGCCGTATTGGTTTTTCAGACGCCATTACAACTTAGTATTGAGTATCCCCATACCTTAACCTTATAAAATATAGTTTATCCTTAAAAATACCAATTCCTTAAAATTGTATATTCAATATTTTGGTTATGAAACACTTAAAAATAGCACCGTGTTGCACCTAAAGGTATTTGGTCCCCTTATGTCTTCGTCGAGAGCGAGGTAATTATAAACGGTAACACATAACTTGAGGCAGAGATAGGAGATGGGAGAGGATCGGCCGTGATCTTTGTTAAGGCCACGATCTCTCGTTTATTTCAAACAATTGCAAATAACTCAAATATTTTTGACCAAATGCTTTGAAAAAATTTGAGACAGTGTACAGTCATACGATGCACAATTTCGCCAGAGCGTTTTTTTTTAATAATGTACCGTTTGCGAGCAAAAAAAAATATTTTCCTTAATTTTGGCTTATTTTCACAACAAAATGTGTACTGTTATGGGGACAAAAAACACTAAATTCAGTTTGGTGTACTGCAACAGAAAAATTCATACACAAACGTTGATATATAAGTGTTAAAACTGCCTAAGGAATTTTTGATTTATGTATTAATTTGCGTTACAAAAAATATTTTCGAAACCACTGCTAACTAGAGAGCGCGCGCGGCCTTAAGGAACCATCCCAGCATTAGTCTGCGGAGCGATTTCGGGAAACCATAGAAAACCGAAATCAGGATGGCTGGAGCCGAGGGTCAAACCCGGGTCCGCTCGAATGCCAGTCCAACATGTTACAGTGTTGCCACCTCGCTTGATTTACACCTGAATATATAAACATTTCCGGGGGATGGCCTCTGACCCCCGTTTTTGACTTGGGGTGTAAGTATACCTCATTTTTAAAGTATGTAACCCCTCCCTTTAAAACTGATATCTGGACCTACCCCTGACCGTGAGCACCCAGGATCAGAAACACAAAACGACATATACGACGAGACAGTTTTGCTTTATTTTACCTCATGGCACTCGTCTCAATGTATCACTGGTTGCACTCACACTTCTTACGGCACTATATAAATTAAAACCCAGCTGTCGCATTCCACATGAAGAGACAACTCCGGTGACTGCTCAAACTTTGTAGCGAGGAGACTACTGTCGGATGGTAAACTGTAATTCCGCATGCACGAACAATTTGAATAGTTATTCTTACCTTAAACAACAGGTGTACATAAACCAGTATGTCAGTAAATTGGATTTGGGGGCTGATACCTGGGAATTCCCCCTCTCAATATTTCCCCTTCTCTAATAGCCTAACTTTTGCAGGTAGAGTGACTCCCACTTCCCCTGTAAATACGTAATTTTCTGAGATTTATAGGCGGAACGCTATTTATTATAAGTGTAAATAAAGATTTTAACAGTTTTTATTCACTTATAACAGGGAATTTTTGTATATAGATTAAAACATTACTATTGTTTAAAGTCATTCTGCTTTGTTTCCTCTGTTTTAAAATATATTTAAGCATAACGAGAGCATATATAAAATATATATTTGTGAATAAAAAATTATTCCCACAATCTTGGCTATTTTGTTTTTGAAAATAGATAATACTACGATTTCAGCTAATCATGCTTTTTACTTAATTTTAGTTTAATTGATTTATTAGTTGTAAACGTGTAACTCTAGGCTTAAAGAAAACTTAGCTATCACAGGATAAAACCATTTGAAACAAAACTTCTTAGCGGATTTGTGATATCTACTTCTCATAAAAATAATAGTAGAATGAAGAGAGCACGACCTTAAACCATGCTATGAACAAACAAGTCATTACGAATATTGGTTTCCAGATTGCCAACTGGCTGTGATCTAGCGGTAACTCAACAAACGAATGTAAGTATTTCAGTGCTAATGACAATCAAATTCCTGATTTTTCTCTCGTCAAGCTACAGATGTTACCATAAAAAATACGATTACTTTGTTCTAACCACGCATAATAATAGCAACAAAAATATTTGACTAGTTAAATTTTTAATTCTGCGTCCGTCATTAAAAGTACAAACAAATTTTTATAAATTAATGTATTTTCGCTAAGACATTTTCAATATATGAAAATATGAAGTAAATATTCAAATTAAAAGTATACCTCCTAGCATACATATAATATGAGCAGACGTTAAGACAACGGATTCGCTGAGTTTGTCTTCGCAATATCATTCACCCAATTCAAATTTTCTCTTAAAACATCATGTGTATTGCATGTTCTGCTAGCGAAATGTATTGTATTGAGGTACGAAAATCTGTTTGATTTTGCCTCTTGATAACATAATTTTCCCATAAACTCACTGACCACTACTTCATTTTGGGTATTGTGGGAATTCCTCAGAAAAAAATTCTTAATTCCGACACCGACATCTACAACATTTCCAATCCTTCCCCGTATCATGCATCAGCTATGATGGCATAGCCTTCACAGGATTAACAAGCATTGTACTCTCAGACTCAAAATTTTTTGGTAAGCATACCGAATGTTCATTCTACGATTTGCTAGATCTGGAGTGTCTATATTCACATATCCTCCTTTTGAGAGTCTAAGTGTACAGGAGAACTGTCTCATGAGATGCGTACTGAGTAGATAAGCCTCATTATTTCTACTCGAATTTGCATGACTTGTACTACTGCAGGCAGTCAGTGGAGAGCTGTCTATAATATTATCAGACATCCAGACATTATAAAACATAACTGTCTCGTCGCGTCGTGTCGTGTCTGATCCTGTGTGCGCTCTGCTTGACATACATGATGTTTAAATAACAAAAGTTTGTCTCTGCCATGACGAAAAAAAGGTGAGAAGAATTCACCATTAACTCCCAAAACTCTACCATAATAGAAAAAAAAGTTTAAATTGCTAAACATGAACAAATAAATACCTATTTCTGCTGGCGTATAATGTAAATACATACATATTCTTTTAGCCTGTCCCAATAATAAAAGTTTGGTCCTTTTTTTTCGTTACAAGTAAAGATATGATAAAAATAATTTGGTAAAAGTATGTATTATTAAAAAGACCAAAATGACCATACATATATTACCTTTAAGGTAGACTTATGGAAATCTTGCTATCTTTTACGAAAAAATAAAATCACTGTGGAAATATGTAAAGTCGAAAGTAATAAAATGTTATTACATCCTTATAAGTTAAGTGTTTAACCACCTAGATAGACATGTGCTTAATATTTGTATTATTATAAAACAATTTCTTCACAATCATATTTATAGTAACGTCTTGGTAAGTTAAGTATTTAACCACCCAAAGTGTCCAGGGCTTAATATGTGAATTGTAATCAATCAGCTACTAAACAATCGTATTTATATTTGTAGGTGTCTAAGTTTCGCATAACGTAAACATAGTCACTATATTCTGTAATGCTGAGAATAAATCAGCCGTGGCCTAAAATCAGGTCCTATTTCATAAATTACAGTGAGTTTTGACGTAGTGTGAACTTTCTACGCTTCTCCCTAGCTCTTAAATACCCAGTCTCTTCATTAACAATAAATGTGTTTGTAATGGGATTATGTGGGAAACAGCGCGTACTGTTAAGAGGCTAAATTTTATTTATTAATATATTTTCTCACTGAAGTACAGTATGTGGAATAAAACCAAATGTAAAATTCCTTAATAGCCCGTACTTATAAAGAAACTATTAAATAAATTTAAACATCTATTGTCGTACACGACAATATAGAATTATTTTAGGGCTGGCTTTTATCGAACGAAAATTTCAAAACAAAACCGAAAATAAAGAATGATGATGCTTCAAATTATTATTCTCAAAGTTAATTTAACTAGAATGTTAAATTAAATTATGTAAATAAGTTTAGATTAAAAATTAAAGACAAAAGATATCATAAGAAGGTAAGTTTTAAACCAATGCGTTAAATTTTTAAAAAGGCTCCCTCAAATATACGTACCGAAATTCGTCCTTTCATAGTGTCTTTGTGCCCGCATTACCGTAAAGTCGAGTAAAGCTGAATAGCTACTTTGTCGCAATAAAGGGGCTGCGGTGGTCGAGTGCCGACCCCTCGTGGCTCAGTTAGTTGAGCGGCCGGCCTTGATGCGGGGGGTTCTGGGTTCGATTCACAGGTCTGGCTGGGTGTAAATTTGTGTTTGTCCATTTGGGTATAAAATTGTCACTATGCAAATTGTCTCACGAAAAGTGCCGGGGTCATTCAAATAAAGTCACGTTAAAGGAGGGAATGTTTGGTGCAGTAATGTTGCGGAAGCTTTCGCATCGCAACTGCACCTTACATTTTTTTAATAAAAAAAAAAGTCGTCAGACCATTAGCCTCCCACCAAGGCGACCCGGGATCGATTCCCGGCGGGGTCAGTCCCCGGATATTCGCATGTGGGAATCGTGCCGGACGATGCCGTTGGTTGGCGGGTTTTCTCAGGGATCTCCTGTTTCCCTCGCCCCTTCATTCCGGCACTGCTCCATACTCACCTCATATCACTCCTTACCAGCGCTAAAGACCTCGATGTTAAGCGCTGACCAAAACTTCTCACTCACTTGATCGCAATAAACGTGTGCTTTAATTATAATTCTTAGAATTCTACGTGTTAATTTAGTTACAGAAAAATTTTAATTTAGTTTCGAAATACGTTATAATAATTGGAATTGGAATAACCTGATCTAATTTACACTTGTACGTTTTTTTACAGATGATAAATGTCATAGGTGAGCTTAAATCGAACATTTTTTTCGTGAGAAGATATTTTATCTTACAAAATGATTGAGTGAATATCAAACAATGCTAGAAGCATTAAATATCCTGGAAACCTATCAATGATTGCCGCAGACCGTATAAATTTTCTTGAACATAATTTTAGTTAAGATTTCCAGGTACAGTCCACAGGATAGATAGAATAAATAAAAATAAAAATATTGAAATAAATAAAATCCTGCAAACCCAACATGAATAAATAAGTATTTAATGCAACGCATATCACGAAATACTGAACTGATTCTAACGAAATAATACATTTTTATATTTCAACATCGAAGTGTTGACTTTACTATGATTCGTTATTTTACATCCGTCATATTTATAGATAGCATGTCATGAGTAAATGTGAAATTTATGGCGTACATCTGAAAATTTGCCACTGATTCAAGTAACATAATTTTTTATTTTACTTATGTATAAGTGTTACTAACAAGATGTTATGGTAAATCACGACTACGTTTTTAATGCAAAGTATTCAGTAGGCGCCATAATGTTGTACTATTGTCTAGTATAGTCTTGATGCAATTGTTTTAAGAAATTTTCCCAAAGAAAGTAACATTTAACATTATATATTTGTTATAACTGAATAGATTTGATTGTAATTTATTGCATTAACTATTACAGCTAACTTAATTTTAAGAACTTACTATAGTTTTAATCAGAGCCATATTATTTATGAGTAAGTTAGCACCAACAACTGGAAATGTAGATTCATTGTGCAGTATATCCCTACAACTTGTTCCAGTGAGTCTTCTGAAAATGTTTAAGCGGACTACGGTATTTAATTTTTCACAATGGAAAATTCGGGTTACAATCCTCACACGCTGAAGTTTAGGGGTAAAATTACGTTTTGTAATTTTTCATTGATATTTTACCATAATCCTACATATTTTAGGCAGTACTTTCCCGAATTACGCAAAACTTGATAAGATTATACAACATACACAACTAACTTGACGTTTGAGTATTTCGTTAGTCCTGCGTTCATATTTAAAAAATGGTTGCCACTTATACATGTTCGCATGCTTTATCTACCTTAGGAAGTGTTTTTCAGAATTTCGTCAAACTCGGTGTACAAAAACAACACAAAATGTTGATTTCGACTTTTGGGTATTTTCTTCATTTTGTGTTCATATTTTTACAGTGGTAGCTATTGTGATATCTTTTATATAATTTGACATACATGATTCAATAGTATCAGGAATTTTATTAAACTTAGTACACGTACTACATACAAAGCTGTATTAACTTCGGTCTTTCTTGTTCATCCTTTGGTAGAATTTTGAAAACAGCGGCTGTTTTGTTATCTGTATGGTAAAAAAACATATCGGAAAATGTTTTCCCTAATTTTATCAGACTGGGTACTCGTATATTACTGAGCAAGCTGACTAAATTGTTGTATTTTTTTGTTTATTTTATCCCTTAATAAATATTGTTATTTAATATGCCTTGTTTACGCATATTATTTAAACTTTCAGAATTAATTTGCTCCGTCTTTGAGGAAAGTAGGCTTCTTAGTTATGCTGGTAATTTCTTTTTTTTTTTTTTTTTTTTACTATTTATAAAATTTTTAAAACCCTGCATGTTGCAATTTATAGTTTAGACTGTATTATTTAACTACTTTTATCTAATTTTTATCACTGGAGTATTTAACTCACCAATAAGAAATTTCCGTTCAAAAATTTGCAAGATAAATTACTCTGAGACGTAGCTGGTACGTGAAATAATTTCTAGCTTGGCATGTATCAGACAATTGTAAATTAACAAACGATTATTACTTATTTGAGTTTTAATTTTTTGGTAGTCCTGTATATTACTGCTAATAACGATATTTTGAAGTATTCCAATGAATATTTTTCGTAAGTAAATATTATTTTGAAACTTAACACTTTTGGTTGAATAATGAGTCAAGGAATAATATTTTAGTGAACATTTATAGAAGTTTAAACAAATTTAGCTGTATTTACTAAAAAGACATAAATAAACTGTATAATATTTCGCAAGGTTTCTAGACAAAGGCTTCAAAATAAAATAAAAAAAAAAGAGTTGACAGCAGACTAGCGAGAAACAAAAATATTTATAAGCTCGGACAACCACCCAGTGAAAATGAACCTAAGGTTATCTTCTTTTAATATATATATATATATTTATTTATATATTTATATATAAATTAAGCCGGCTTTTAAATTCGTATGTCTGGCTGAAAGGTCAGAATAAAATGTTATTCCACCTGCACGATGTTATCTTCAGAGAGGCAGAGAGCGTGTTCTATTATCGCTTTCATCCTTCTTTCTCTGACGACAAAAAAAAATAAAAGGAAGTCAAGAGAAAGGAGAAATACTTAGGAAGGGTTTTATGTTGCTAGGGGGGAGGAAGTTGATGCCACCGACGCTGCAGAAGTGTCCGGCAGATGGGTCTGACTCCAGGCCGTTTGTGACGTAATGGCAAGCATTAGGCACGACCACCTGCTACCCCTTTCCCCGTGTCCCCTTCGCCCTCCTGGCCTACCGACCCCGCGATAAATCGCAGCCCGGATTATGGGAAGGAAGATACTGCAAGGAGAACGCATTTATACCTCAGTCGTTCCATCAGTACGATAATTATGTATTGTACGATATTATTTATCACGCACCACAAATACTTCAACGATAATTTTCACTCCGTACGGTGTATATACACAATTTTTGCGAAATTATTTTATAAACGTGGACCATTGGCTCCTTACACCAAAACAAGAAACAAAAGTCCGGAAATCCTTAATTTTTTATTTCTTAATGGATGATTAGTTCAATTTGTTTTAAGGTAATATGCAGTAAAAATAACGTTGTTAGATAAATGAATGATGTTACGATCATACAAGTGTGCTGATGACAAGACAAGACTCTATGACTGTACTCACCGGAACACACGCAACGTCATTGGTTCTAAGCCTTTGCGAAAAGGTTTTTTGCACCACATTGTCTCAATGTCTTACGTATACACCTGCAGGTCTACTATCTACATGTAGATATGATGTCGAGTTTTAATCGTGAGAAAACTCGACTCTTTGTCGTATTTCAACGCACGTTCAGCTTACAAAAATATTACTTGCTTTAGCTTGTGCGTAGAGCCTTTTCCCTGTTTGACTAAGCCAATAACAATCCCGTTATTGTAATATTCGTTGCCTATTATTTGTCTGCAGGCAGATCGTTATGTCAGACGTATATCACCGAATCACTAGAGATGATGGTTTACCGCGGGAAAACTTGACTGTTTGCTAGATTTCAACACACGTTCAGCTTACCAGAATATTACTTAGAGTTGTTACCCTATTTGACTGAACCAATAAGAATCCCAATATTGCAATATACGTTGCATATTATTGGTCTGCAGACAGCTACGTTGTGGCAGACGTACATCAGCTAATCATACACGTTGTAAAAAACTATATCGTTGGCAAAAAACACTTTCGCTATATACCATCATCTCTAAGTAGGGACTGGAAATTTCGCGAATTCAATGACCTTTAGGCTAAGATCCATTGTGCTATGCCTACTCAAGACCCGTCTATTCTTTCATTGTCTGTTGTTCCCCTGAGTAGCAGCTAGTGGATAAATGGTCGGGGCTTGGGTATGCATAGTACAATGGTTTCTAGCCTGTAGGTCATTAAATTCGTGAATTTTTCCAGTCGAACTAAATGGTAACTGGCAGTGTGTACTTGTGTAAGACGTCACTCATTTGACTGTATCAATTAGAATAAGGTTAACGGTGGCGCCACACGTCTATGATCTGCAGATGGAAACCCAAGAAACTAAGAGTTAAAAACACCCTACTGACCACGAAACTGATCTACACGTGTGCCCGTAAGGCAATGAAGCAAATTGGTGCAGAAATATTTTCGCTATAATTTCCTGTCACTAACGACAGTGGCATTTTACAGACGAACATGTGTCACTGGTTTAATCTGTCCTTCTGGTGAACTTTAAAATTACTGGCGAACAACGGAAGTCAGATGTGCGTACAGCAGCTCGGATAACAGTATATTCTAGGAAAATAACGCGGAATTTGTACGTCTCTGTGACAGATGTGGGTGTAATTGACAGGATGCGACAGTGCATGATCCGACCTGTGCATATGTGTGAGGAAGCAAGTGGGTGCTATTTCGAACATTTGCTGTGAATGTATGTGTTTATGATGGTTTCACCGATACTAATATCAGAAATTCGTAAACGACAAGGGTTTACCTGAAGAAAATATATGTTTGTATATGTATATACATATATACACAAATATTTTTTTAGATAAACCCTTGTGGTTTACGAGTTTCTGTTATTAGTATCGGCATATGTTGGTGTGTGTGTGTATATATATATATATATATATATATATATATATATATATATATACATACACACACCTTCACACGCCTATTTTCGCTACCTTACAATCTCGTTTTATAAGTATTTAATTACAGTGAAAGTAATAACGATGGTATAATTAGGCCACACTATTTCAATGAGTCATTAAAACATATGTCACCCCTCTACACACGCAAAGGTTCAAATATAATAATAATATTAATAAGTTTTCAGATATTAATGTAAGCATATTCCTACACCGAAAATAGACTTTGTATCTCAAAGTCTTCGAAGGATACTGACGAATTATCTAAAACATATTTAATGTATTTTCTTTCTTTAAAGTGCCGAATTAAAAAAAATTCAAAAATCATATTTTTTATATTTTATTTGGCGTACCAATGAAGTGAAAACTACAATGATAACTAGTTTGGTTCGAGCCAATAGGCAAAATCGTCGAAAACACATTACCACTTTTCACCAACTTTCACCGCCTCAGTGTCACATTTCGAAAAAAATTTGAAAACAATGTTCAGATTTTTAAGAAATCATCTTTCTTAATGGTCTTCAAGTGCGATAAAATCATAATTTTATATTTTTATGAAATAGTGCTTGTTTTATAGACGATACTCGCGAGTACAGTTTCCTCTTACGAAACAATTTAAGGTCAAATAGTTTTCTCATAACGGTGCGTCAAAGAAAAAAATTGGCATGATACGCTAATCTGCAAATAGTGAAAACCAATCGAATAACTTAAATGAAATAATTCACGGTTAACTAACATTCTATGAGCTACACAACGAAGCATTTAGAAGCCCACACATAATATTTTGAATTTAAAAAAAAAAACCGCAAAATTACGGGGAAAATGTTGAAAATTCATAATTTTTTTAAAATACAAAAATAACTAACTGGAATTATTTTTAATACTTTCTTACATAGCACATGTCATGTTATTTAACTATGAATTATTTCGTTTTAGTAACTCAAGTGATTTTTACTATTTGCATAGTTGCGTAACATGCAATTTTTTACTTTGGTACACCGTTATGAGAAAACTATGTGAACTAAAATTATTTCGTAAGAGTAAACTATACTCGCAAATATCATCTATATAGCTAACACGATTTCATACGTAAATAAAATTATTAATTAATCTGTCTTGAACATCCTTAATATGCCGCTTCTGTGTTTCAGGCGCGTGTAAACAATCTGTATTAACCCCATATAAATCATAGCTAATTTTAGTGTAGCTTTAGCAATGAGAGTATTACACATATCGATATTTTGTTCGCGCTTTATCAAAGACAAAGTCGTTCTTATTTTCGCAGCGTTCGCGGAAGTCAAGTGTAAAGAATGATTGACTGCAAATTTTACAAAAAAGATTTTTTTTTTGTTATCACGTTGATGATGTAACCGTTTGTTATACTTGATTTTGCGTAACGCAGCGAAAATAAGGACTGTGTCGTTGACAAAGCGCGAAGATATTGTCGATATGTGTAATACTATTATAGCTATAGCGATAGTAAGATTATCATATATATGTGTGTGTGTGTGTTGTAATTAACGTGTGTAACCTCTTTACAAACGTTTGGCCACTTTACTGTGTAGAACATTCTGTGTGGCAGGCCACGATGTTGTCGGCCAATGGGAGACGTCAGACGCATCTACAGATATTTAGACTCTTATTCCAGAAAAAAACGGGAACCTTGCACATCTCTAACAGTGAACATTTATGCGGAAATAATTTTACCCCAGTTTGTTTCAGTTCCTTACGTGCACATCTGCCGCTCTGCTTCGTACAGTGATTCTAGATGTTGTAACTCTCGCGTATCTGGCCGTCACACCAGGTAATTACAAACGTGTTAAACGTGTGATGTTACACAGTAAAAAAAATGTACATTTAAAAGGGAAATCTTGTTAACAAATGTCAGAACGTAATAAGTCAGGTAATGGAAGTAAGATGTCAGAAACTTTTTAAAGTGGTTACAAATATCGTAAACACCTTCGCGAACAAGTAAAATAAACGTTAATGTGCAAATTTTTCGATTTGGAACAAAATAAACCTAGGAGATCTGACAAATTTTACAAAACATTTCGTAATTTTACAAAAAATTGTTTTCGAAACTAGTTTCCCAAATTTTTTTTGTAACACTACAAAAAAGTTTTGTAAACGTAACCAGATATTAGCTGTTGTATATTTACAGATATGTTTGTAAATATACAAAAAAAGTTTGTAAAAATACAGGTTTTTTTTGTAAATTTTACAAAAAGTCTTAGTAGTGTTACAAAAAAAAACTTTTTGTAAAAGTACAGTTTTATTACTGTGTACAGTAACCTTCCAATGATTGGCACACTCAAATGAGAGGTGTCACTGCACAAAGGCACGCTGTCAATAACCTAGAAGCGTAAGCTGCAAATGTGTACGTAAGGCAGTGAAACGAACTGGGGCAAAAATCTTTACGCATAAAGTTCATGATCCTACCAACAACGTAACTCAGCAGTAGGAATTTACTGACGCCCTTTATACAAGAATGTGAGTCTCGAGACAGCATAAATGTGACCACTCCCACAGTTATTCTTAAATGTAGTGATAATATGCGCTTGATGGAGTTCTTTATGCTTTCCTGAAATGTTGGTTCCGTTGTCACAGCTCTTACCTCACAAATCACGGATATCAGGGACGTACTTACATGCACTTTCCAATTTTAATATACTTAACAACAACCATCGTGGTATAACGTTAAGTTAAGAAAAGCTCTTTCATTTTATTTTTATATTTTCAATCCAAAATATGAGACTCCCTAGAATGTGAGGCCGGGGGGAAAAGCTCCCCTGTGGCCACTGCATTTTATGAATTTGGGTAATATATTTGGAGTTACAGGAGTCAAAAAACGTTTTAAGTCATTTTTAGAGGCCCAAAAATCATTATTCTAACAAGTGTGCTGAATCCCCCTCCCTTAGACACCGCCCTGTTCATTAAAAAAATAACAGCAAAAATTAAACTAAGCTGACTAAAAATTTTGTTTCAGAAATTTTACATGTTAATTTCTGTTCTGTGTTTTCGTGAACCAACAAAGATAAATGGGCATTGCAATTCATGCTAGGCACAGCGAGTAGGTTACAAAAAGTGCAGTTTCAAATCAGTTCTTGGTGGTGTAGTATTTTGTACTACTCGCTTCCCACGGCCTAAAAAGGTGAAGACTGGACACTCGTCTTGCACATAAGGTAAGCTAATGCCACTTTAGTTCACGATATGGCCGCACCACGCTAGTGGTTTTGTGGTGGGAGTACTACGTAACAGTAGGTAATGATTCTTATAAGAATTGTATTTAAAATTAGTACATACATAAAAATACTTGAACTAACAACGAATGTATCATTTTGATGGACAGGAATATAATTAGAAGATTATTTTAACTAAATGTTATGTGCTTAAGCCATTTACTAACGAATTCTCCTTATTTAATTTGTATATAAAAATAACTATTTTTTTTTTTTAATTTAGACAAAATTGCTAGAGACACTGGTAAATCTCGGGAAAAGTTGATTGTATGCTATGATCCAACATGCTGAAGGTCTTGCACCTATATTAACTATCATTAGGGCTAGAAAAAATTCGCGAGTTCAATGACCTGCATGCTAGAATCCAGTGTCCTATACGTACTCAAGCCCCGTCTATTCGTTCATTGTCTGCTGTCTGAATGAGTAGCAGGTAATGGGCAAATGGTAGGGCTTCGGTATATACAAGATAATGGATTCTTGCATGTTGGTCGTTGAACTCGCGAAATGTTCCTAGCAGTAGCCATCATTTATATGAAGCACTGTGTCCCTTTTCAACAGACCGAATTAGAACTGTACAGTTATTACACAGAACGTGTGTGATTTGTCAGAAATTTTTCACACGTGTCACGATTGAGATACTGCAGTTCATTGGAGACTATGATAAATATTTTCACGATTTTAAAATGTCTCTAAAAATTTCATTGAACTTGTCTTAATGTAAATGCAACCTGCACAGAGCGAGTTGGCGCAACGGCAATGCGTTGGCTTCGCACTCGTGAGGACGCGGGTTCGATCCTGGGATCCAGCCATCCTCATTTCGGTTTTCCATTGTTTCCCGAAATCCACCCAGGCGAATGTTGGTATTGTTTGTTAACAAAGACCATGTCCGAATTCTGTCCTAGTGTTATTGCCTTTCTGCCAGGTGTGTGTCACCGTGTCTATAACGATCTTGCTGTAATGGGCCGCGTAGGCCGAGTGATCACCCACTCGCTTTCCACCCAGGCAATCCGTAGTGGCACGATTATTTCGCGTATCTTAGGGCCGCATCTATAAACGGCTTTCGGTTGCAACCCAATCAACGAATGTCTGTTCCGGCCGAAACACACACTATAAATCTCTTTCGTTGGTTGGTTGGTTGACTGCCTGGAAGTGAAGAGCCATCCACTTTCAGGTGAATGTGGTCAGACGGTGATTCGAAAGCCTGTTCAGCTGATTTCATTGTGTCTTTATAACAATGGCGGCGGATCTTCTCTGGAATAACCTGTCAAACAATACTTGTTACATAAGAAAATGCAACAATTTTAAAAGATATTCTTGACTAGAATGAGTTTAGGAATTACGTATTTGAAAGTTTTCAATAAACAGAAGCTACTGTTAAGTATACTAGATCCGTTTAAAGCGTACGCAATATTCCATGAAGGGTTTGCTACAAGGTGGGACTTTTCACAAACCAAAATTTTGACTTCGCGTGTATATGTTTGCAATTTTTGCACCTTTGTTTGGAAAATAAGAAAGAATTATGCGTAGAAATAATAACAGCATTTTGTGGAAATGACGGTAAACATAAATTCATTAACGAAAACGTTTTCTGTTTGTACACATTTTATCTGACGTGTTTATGATGCTAATGTATTCATTAGTTTCTTGCGATAATTATGTCAACTGTAAAAATTATCGATTACATTTTAGAAGGTTCTCGTACTTTCATCAAGTGACTCGTGTGAAAGATTATTCCATAGATTTTTTTTATTTTCCGTTTTTATTATGTATTTATTTATTGAATAATGCAAGCATTGATATTAAGCAGTTGTAATATCTGTACTGTTCTCCATGAAAACACAATATTCTGCTCACTGAAAAAATCCCTCACAAATACTATTTTAACCGTAACTAACCTTCACAAAAAATATAAATTTTACGTACCTAACCTAAATCTAAAGACAATATCATAGTCTCAGATATGAACAACAGACGTGAAATGTCAGAAAAGACGATAGAAAATTGCAGGGTTCGTTCCTATATTTATTCTGCGTACTATTCAACGGAAGAAAAATGGTGCTATGTTGCCATATTTACGCTTGAAGTGGACGTGGTAGCGCTTTCAGTTGGCAAGCTCCCGAAAGTCGTTTATAGGATGCAAGCAATTGGCAAGCTGCCAGGTGAATGTCTGCTAACAGCACTTTCGACAGTCGTTTGTATAGATACGGCCGGCCCATAGACTTGTCAGTCTTATACACTCACTTGCTACAGTCGAATATTCATTGGGTTCTAATCGTACACGCAGGTACCATGTTTGTTCGCAACGATTTATTTCATTGTTTATTGCTGGTTAGCAGTTGTCAAATGTGTATCAGAACAACTGTCACCCGATAACAGTAATGGCAGTGAAGTATACATCATTGACGTTCAACCTGAGCTAGAATCAATACGCTGAATACTCTTGCCTCTAGCAATCCATGTTCGATCCCCGGTGGGGTCAGCTTCCTGATTTTCGCATGTGGGAACCATGCCGGACGATGCCGCTGGTCGGCGGGTTTTCTCGGGGATCTCCCGTTTACCTCGTCATTCTCATTCTGGTGTTTCTTCATCGTAGAGCATCATTTCACGTCATCCTCCAGGACAATCAGATTGCCGGCGGGCTCCCATTAATGAAATCTGCATTCTGGGTTCGATACCCTGGCCATCGTGTATCCTCCGAATACGATATTAATTTCTGACTCTCTGACCTCAAGACGTAAAGCCCACTTTTCTTACCATAAGTGGAGTCTTCGCCGGTGTCAAATTTCCACCTTTGACGCGTGGGAACATGGTAGTGATAAGAGCCAGTGTCCCACGCTTGCCGAGAAGATTCGCAGCGCGCCAAACTGGCGTGCGAGGTTTTCCTTGTAGTATTTTTTCTACGGGACTTTAAGCGGTGACCACATTTTATTCCTGAAAAGTACGAAGTAAAGACCGACGCATGACTCTCTGTTCACACTTTACGAATTCAGGTAATATTTTCGCAGTTACAGCAGTCTAAATAACCCCGTTTTCAGCCATTTTGACTGGCCCGAAAATCATGTTTATTACAAGCGTGCTGAATTTTTTAAACATAGAAGCATAGTTTCAAGTATGTGTTATTTTCGTAGATAAACGTAAAATGTATAAGTTGAGCGGTTTCGCGTTAAATAGAATACGCGTGGCACGCTGCAAAGCCGCCCATGCGCCAGTCGAGGGTTCCTCTTAAGGGGGATGGTGCTCCAAAGCAGAGAATTATCACAATTTTCGACACAACTTTTTCCCCACGCTTATTATCGAAAATAAAGTCTCGACAATCTGTAGATAACACTTTCGTACACTTTCTTACTTTATTACATAGTCACAGGCTGTCTTATTTTTGGATCAGTGATGGCAGATAGGAAAAATGTCTCTTTTTACTACCTGTCATCACTGCTTCAAAAATAAGACATTCTGTGACTATGTAGTAATGTAATAAGTTGTACGAAAGTATCATTTCCGGAACGTCGAACCTTGATTTTCGATAATAAGAGAGGTGGAAAAAGTTATTTCGAAAATTGTGAATATTCACTGTTTTGGAGCAACATCCCCCTTAAAATGTGTCTTCGAGCTGATTCAGAGATCACTCTCCCTCCATATTTCTCTTGCTCTCTCGCTCACTCTCTTTCTCTCTCTCTATCTCGACGATAGGCTATTCTGAAGGTTTCGCAGAGGTTCCACTAGGTAACCACCATGTTCGTAACATGTGCAAGGTGGAAGGGGAAAAAATTGTAACAGGTGACACTTCATGACGAGAATTGAAGAATGGACTCCTCCGGTGGCCCAATTCATCTTCCTCGGCCTACGTTCCCTCGCCCCCTTCACCCTGCAATCAATCCCTCTTCTCTCTCCGCTGCACATTCGTCTCTGACAGCATGAGAAGGCCGTGGTCCAGCCACAAGAATGTTCCATCTTCGTCCGGCCGTCGTCGAGAAGGGTCATTTTATGTCCTATCTAGTGAGCTGACTGAAGTCTCCTACATCTTCTGCGATGCTTTTTTTTTTACTTATCTTACGGAAAATTGAAAACAAGTGTCCGAAAAAAATATTGCTTGTTAGTAGAGACGGAAAAATTTGTTACAATTCGGTAACAGGCTGATGTGCACACACCTATGCTCACTCGTTTACACTCAGACCTATGATCCATCATATAATGCTTACAAGATAATTATTTTTTCATTCCTAAACTATAGCAGGTATCAACAAATTCTGGCAATGTTTTATCAAATACTGTTACTACTATACATGCATTTTTTTCTAGACGCAAATGATATACACTTGGCAAATTAGTTTATCAATGGGGATTTTCTTAATTCCGTAACAAACTGAAAACATTTGTTCATTTTGTCTTGAAAAAATTAAATAATATAACACACATACACTGTTTTTTTTAACAAAAATGTACAACAGTTTTCCGAAATATGCTTATGTTAAGGATCGAAAAAATTGTAATCCTTAAAGTAATAGAATTGATGGATCGTGACCTGATAAATAATCTCTTTGCTAGGTCTTATATTCATCGCATGTCTTTAAATTGCAAATTTAAGGTGTATTTTATATTAAGACTTATAGGGTTGTAAGTTTATTTAAGTTAAATCAATATACATTATTATGTCAGTGCCTTCGTATGTTTACGTGACCGCAAAAACGATATTGGGCATTTTATTGTCCTTACATTAAGTCCTTCAAAGGAAGCCACAGAAGCTTGCGATCAACATCAAAATTCAGATGAGCATTGGTAACGTGGAGTCTATATTCTGCTGTCAGATAATTTCGTTGCTAATAAGGAGAGAGAGGAAAATTTCGCGCGTTCACTGACAGGTATGCTAGCCTTCAAGAATATATGTTTACTGAAGCTAATGAATACTCCTCATTGGCTGCTTGCTGTAGCGATGAATTTAATTGCTTCTTTGTTA
>PNEQ01112173.1:32240-45562 GCA_003012365.1 Medauroidea extradentata
GGGAAAAAAAAAAAAAAAAAAAAAAAAAAAAAAACTGTAATTCGTGGTACATTCCCAACTGGCCATTAATTTATTTAACCCCGTCTGGAAGGTGGCTAGTCAATACCAAAGGCTTGTTAAGGGTACGGAAGACAACCGTTTCTGTCACTAAGCTTTAATTTTTATATTTGTACCAGATATTTTTTCTTAATAAAGGCGCGGTCTACCACAATTTTCATCACCATTTTATTAATTTTTATTTGTACCATATATTTTTTCCTTATTTTAGACAGGAAATTTGACTAAATTTGACTCTTATAGTTTTCGTGTAATGGCTTGTTAACGTCATATTTTGCATGTTTCCGTTTTAACGACTACACTTAAACCAACTGATGTACTCAAAAAAATCACAGTTGACAAAGACATTGCAGGCTACAATGTCATGCTCATAAAAATAAAGAATAAAAATAATTTGTATTCAAAAAATAAAGAAATTTTAAAATTATTATTTTTAGTTTCAGCATTTTAACGATTTTTATTCTTTATTTTTATGAGCATGACATTGTAGCCTGCAATGTCTTTATCCACTGTGATTTTTTTTTAGTTTGGTATAACAGTTGGTTTTAGTGTAGTCGTTAAAACGGAAATATACAAAATATGACTTTAACAAGCCATTACGCGAACTATAAGAGAGAAAAAAATTCATAATTGCCAAATTTAGTCACATTTTGTGTATTAAGTAAGAAGAAAAATATCTGGTACAAATAAAAAATAAAATAATGATGATGAAAATTGCAGTAGACCGCCCTTAATTAGCACGTGAGAATGGTTTGCTCTTGTTAAGTTTTCTTATCTATCATAGTTTTTGCATAATGGCACGTCAAAGTAAAAATTTATTGATAGGGCGACATTAAAACCAGGTCACATAAAAAATTGAAAATATTCAAAGTGAATCACAATGTTGCATGCTGCAAGTTCTCTTACCTAAGAACAAAAAAAAAAAATTAAATATTTTCGTTCTCACATAAACTAGCTGAAATTTCTAAAATAAATTTAACTCTTTTTAAATACAAATGTATTTTTTTTGTTGTTGTTTCATATAACAGATCTTGCAGCATGTGACATTGTTACGCACAGATAATTATTTTTTTTTTCATTTTGTTTATTTTGATTTAAATGTCGTCCTTAAAACCATTACACACAAATTTTGACTTTAAGGAGTCATTGTGAAAAAACTATGATAGAAAAAAATCGTTTGGGGCAAAATTAGCAACAGTTTATTACTAAAATGAGAAAAAATAACTGATACGAATACAAAAACTAATTATGAAGATGAAATTGTTGTCTGCCGTGCTCTTAATTTTGTAGCACGGCATCAGAGAATATCGAAAAACAACTGTTGTCTAATTGGTTATGCAGATAAACTTGTGGTCAAACCTATAGGTAAATAATTTATTTCCAATACAGAGCACTATCTAATTAGTGTAAACGTTTTTCTGCTAGCGAACCTACTGAGAAGTGAATTGTGAAGCATCTTTTTAACTCCCTTGTTACTCATTTCTTTGCAGAATGCGTTAATTCGGTACCCATAAAATTCGGTACCTAACTAACCATGTTATTAATTATTTAAATAAATTTTCTTCATAAATGATTTCGAAAATTTTTTTTTAACAAACACAAATAAAAACTAATGTTTTGAAATATTAGTCCTGTTGAAACAATCGTTGAAGTAACTTTTGGTATGGGACTAGGCTGAAAACTTAAAACACTGCAGTTTTCACATATCAACTAGACTTACACTTCACAATCGCAAAGGGGCGGATTCTAACAAATAAGTAATCATATGACACAATATTCAATTTAAATATTTCAAAGACAAAATTAAACACTTCATAGTTCAGACGAAATTTGGAAGTGTGTCATAAAAATTATTTGCCGCGAAAGCATTTTTCTCTAATATTTGATTCATGCTGTATATTTTTATCTTAGCCATTTGTCTCACGCAGGCATTTGCCTTTGAAGTCTTTTCTAACCTGCCATTCGTATTAAGATCGTTTGTTCGCAAGGCGTTTGCTTTGAAGGCTTGTCTTTCCTGGAAATGCATTTTGATCTACTACTACGACGAAATAATAATTATTTTAAGGCAAGAGTCACTCATCAGTGACACAATATACTAGCTTTTACAAGCGGCTTTTATAAGTAGTTCTAAATATGTAATATTTTAAGTGTTAGGCTGTATAAACTAGATCATTGTAAAAATTGTGTCTAGTCGTTGCATTGCTGTTGCGTGGAAGTAGGACAAAATAACAATTTCACACTCATAACATTAGTACGAAGTCGTTGCTTGAATAGTGCGGAAAAACACACTCTCCAGCCAGTAGCGTGCAAGAGATGAACATCATATTAATCAGTATTTTTAAAGTCGGTCACTGCAGCAGCACACATGCATTGGATTCTGAGTGCAGAAGCCGAAACGTGCGTGAGAGATTTTGGTCAGTGCATCGGGGTCTTTAGCTCTGGTGATGGGTGATATGAGGTAAGTGTAAAACGTTGCTGGAATTAAGGGGCAGGGCAAACGGGAAATGCCTGAGGAAACCCGCCTGCTAACGCCGGTAATCGAACACGGATCGCCTCGGTGGGAGGCGAATGGTCTGACCATTCGACCACCTCAGCCTCATAGCCGAAACGTAAACATGCAAGTAGGCCAGCGATACGTCAGTGAAACAACCCCCCCCCCCCCAATTCCAAACACAGCGCAACGGACGCTAGCTACGCTGGAATATAGAACCACAGAATAAATACGTACTACAAAAGCGACAAAACGATTTTATCGTACTCGTTGTCTATTTGGAGTGTTATGGTATCGGAACTCTTTGAAGTTTGGTTACACTGACGTTTAGTAGGACTTATTATTTAATTCGCGAGGAAAGTGGTACGAAAGTAACGTCATATGTAACAATGCTAAATTTATAATAGAGAAACAAACAAATTCCACATAGCCTTGTTTACACGCCTACGCGCTCCGAGAGCTGGTACAATAATAACGACTAAAAGCTCGTTTATGTCGTTTCTGAAAGATTTAGTTAATATCTAATATCATCAGGTTTAGCATTCCTAAATATTTAATTAATATACTAGCTAATCGGAGCGTCTCCATCAATGCAAGTGATTATGTGAACCAATTACTGGAATCCACATGGAATTGTTTACATCCCTGCACGCCCCGAGAGCTGGTACGATAACAATATAAAAGCTTCCTTTTGTCGCTCAAAGATGATAGAATAGTACAGATGGATCACTGGCAGATTATAGTGAGGCCAGGTTTAATGTCTTGAAGACCATCGTTCCTTCCACCCGCCCTCGCTGCACCATTACTTGCAGTACACGGCATACCTTTGCTTCTTTCTTCACGTTGCCTATTCGTCCTTCCGTCACATGTAATTTAAAGGCTTTCAGCTTGTGTTCTCATAAAACCTCTCCTCCTCATAATTCGGAATATGTCTCTGACTTTAGTTACCTCTAGAGTCTTTACCTGATACATTTCTTGTGTGTCGCCAGGAAAATTTTAGTCTTCGTTATGCACGGCATAACACTTATCAAATTCTTCGAGAATTTTGCAGATATTGTTGGTGAAATCGTTCCGTATCTTTCTTCGTGCTTAACAGTTTCCATGTTTAATTCAAGACCTTCACTTTCAATCCTTTCTTTAAACCAAGCTTTTTATATCACGAATATTTTGACAATAATTTATGACGTGTTCAGTGGCGTTGTCAACATCACAAACACAAATCGGTGACGTCTGTAGCTTTTTTCGTATCGTTTTGCGTTAAAATCACCATGACAAGTAGCCAATTAAGTAGACTACTATAATGGGTCGATGTTATGAACTTTCTTGCAATTCGATTTATGACATTTGGTATAAGTTCATGAGTCCTTCGTCCATTTTCGGCGTTGTCCCATTTCCCTTGCATGCGTCCAAAGTGATATATCTTTCCTGAAGTTTCTTTTTGCAGCGTAGGTTTCCTCTTCCTTGCTGCCATGGTAAGTTTTTCTCTTTCTTTTATCAGTAAATATATCGGTATGATGCCTGCCAGCACCTGTAGAGCATCAGTTGATATTTTTTCATATTGAGGCAAAATGGACTTTGTATATTCAGTTAGAAACATGGCGGTATGCAATCAGCTCTTCCTGTAGATGTATTGAGAAACGATGTTATGGTTGTTCAACCCACAGCCGCATTACCCAAGTTGCTAAGGTAACAAACAACCTTTTTCACTTACCAATATGGCGGATTGGCTCCTCCTTACTCGGTCAAAAGTCCTCTACCCCTCGCCATAATGCATGCGTTACGCTCTATCTCTTTGCGTCTAATCTCTGACCAAGCAGGGCGTGTCTAATTAAGGCCACCTATAAGACAAGATGGGTCGATTATAGATCGTCGCATCAAGGCGGGGGTCCAGATTCAATTCCCCAAACGTGCCGTTTGTCGCTAGTAGACTATATCATCATGAGCAAATTAGGAACGTCAGCTCCAATTAGACCACATTGTATAAACAAATATTGCACAAGGACAATACAGGAAACTCATAAGAAAAACACTAGACGTGTAATTTGATTCCAGTTCCCGACGATATTAGTGCAGTTACTTCTGCGGTAGCACACTGCTCTACGGATAGTTTAAGTTTTAAATTTTGTTATTTATAAATTGAAGTGTATTCGTAATTCTGTAATATAGACATGCTCTTTTAGTTATCAGATTATTAAGTAAAAATTTAAAATTTTAAGTAAATACATATTCATACCATTTGTGAGCATTAAATGCAGTCAGTAAATTTGTAACAACAATAGAATACCGAAATAAGAACGTTGTGCTTCAACAAGGCTAAAAAACTGTAGTTTCCCAGACTGTCTTTTACAATAATTGGTATAAATATTGCAGAACTATTACTACCCACGTATTTATTTATACTTTTAACTGTCCTGTTTAGCGAAGCCCCTAGTGTAATGCCATCTTAATGGTTTACAACAATGGTCTGCGTATGGAAAAATTGTTAAGATGGCAGCCTTTTTCAGCTTTAGGGGCTTGCAACTATGGGTGAGCTAACAAACAGTCAGCCGCATCACGGTTTATAATATCCTTGATAATTTAAATGTAAGTTATTTTTTTAATATTTACATAAAATATTATCAAAAAATGAAAAAAATATATAAATTACAGAAATTACATTAAATGCTTGAAACATAAAAATATGCTCGTTCTTATTTACACACAAAGTTGTATACTTACAAATACCTTTTGTATGCTTACATACATTTCTTTTTTACAACGCATTTCTTGTAAATTTTAGGAAAAATGTTTTCAAGCGACATGAAAATTGTGCAAACTGTATTCAAGTCACTTGTTTGCAAACATGTTAAATACATATATTTTTTTTAATTTGACATACTGCCGAAGGTTATTTTATTGTAGCGTTTATACTGATAACTATTTAATATGAATAAACTACCTTTTTTGGGAAGAAGCACAAATATTTGTCACTGAACAAGCACAAGTAATTTAAACGGTGTGATCTTTCTATCGAGATATGCACTACTGTCACAATTTGTGTTTTGGCAGTACTCATGATAAATCTGCGCTTTACACTTACATACATTTGATTTTAAAATTCTGCAGTAAGGTGTTAATGCCAAAGAAATGATTGAAAAATTTCCCGTTTTCACCAATTTTTTGTAGCAGCGAAAAAGTAAGCTATTGAAGATTGTTGGAGGAATATTTATGCTTGCGTGCAAACGTCACTTCAGTACATTGAACTACGTCCGAATAAACTACTACTGGCCGAAACTTTGCAATCTGCTCGGAAAGGACGCTTACCGCTTTGTGCACATCTAACAGTTTCCTTGTATCATAAAAATGCTTTCTCACTGATACCCACACATTTTGAAAAGATAACTATACAGGATGTGTCAGGAAGAAGTTTGTTTGTTTCGTGTGGTCATAGCTCACAAAACAACACGTCGAAAATGAATTTTCAATCTGTCCGTAAAGTGAATATTGCGGGATTAATGCTATCCTGAAAATAGACTTTCAAATTACATTTAAATATAAACTTCAAAAAATACTTGATATTAAATAACAAAACTTTGTACAGTGTCATACAAATTACTGTACTTCATTCTCAGTAACTTACTTTGGTAATGTCATTGGCTTATCATTGATCAAATGGAGCAAGGCACGTTTTTTCTGCTTCCAGCTTCTGAACACTTCACTGTAATTCGTGTTCTACTACAGAATATTAAACAGGCACGGATTTATAATAAAAATGTCTTTTTATCTAAAACTGCTGCAGTTAGCCGTTTTCGAAAAAAAAAAAAAAAAAAAAAAAAAAAAAAAAAAAAAAAAAAAAAAAAAAAAAAAAAACCTTACGTAAAATAGTTAATTAAAGAGGTTGTGTATCGCCAGAAACTTATGCAGGCATTGCGACTTCCTTGTAATGCGAGTAACAGAAGTAACAGGCGTATTGCAATTATATCTGCAACATATTATCATATAATATTTGTTACACGGACAGTGTATAGGTAGGTGCATAGTGCTGTAATGACGTTGCACTCTGTGGGAAAGGAACTGTTCTATTATAATAAGAGCCACAGGTTTATGGTAATGTTTAACAAGTTTCAAAAAATCTTGCTTCCAGGTAACCCCTCTGATATCTGAACGTAAATCGCTTTAATGAAATAAGTGTGTCCTAACTGCTACACAAAGCAGGTACCCCATGCGTGATACAAAAAATTTTATAAGTGATATTGTAAAACGAGTATTTTGCATGTAAATAGTGAATAATTTATAGTCACTTATAACAATGGGGTTACCTGGATGTGGCTCTAGTTACGTTTATATTATATATTGATATAAGTACCTGATATAAGTTGGTATGAACGTATTAGTGGGAATGTGTCGTATATGTATCACATATTTATTAATATATGTAATACATGAATAATAATGAACATATAGAATTATATATATATATATATATATATATATATATATATATATATATATATATATATATATATATATATATATATATATATATATATATATATATATATATATATATATATATATATATATATACTAAACGTGTTATGAGTTTAAAATATTTTATACATTTATGTATGTATGCATGATATTTCTTTACGTATGTATTTAGGAAGTTTATTCTACAGTGTTACAGTAATGCATGCGTTTGTATGGTAAGTATGTGTTTGTTTATTTTTATCATGTGTGTATATAAAGCTGTGTTGGAGGCATGCTGTAGGAAAATTAAATTAAACGTTTTATGTACTTTCACCATGTCTGACTGACTATAGTGAAATTATAAAGAAAACCATAACTTTTACTTACAAATATGAAATCCGTGTCAACAGAATGGTGTGGCAGACTGTCTTGCAGCCGAATGGACGAGAAGGCAAAATAACTATGAACCGTAATTTCAGGGTTGGAGGGTTGAGAGGACGTCATAGGGTTACGGGGGCAAGGGGACAACTCATTGAAATTCCCTGCTGTATAAAAGGCGACAGTCTAATCCGCTGGTGGGAATGGTGAAGGAAGAATGAGGGGAATATAGAAGAATAGCACTGGATGTCGAAGGTGAGAGAGAGCTTGTATTCACCTGGGAAGGATGCCAGTGCCGTCGTCATGGCAACGCGGAGATCAGCAACTTCAGCAAGAAAATATTCACCCCTGTCCCCTTTTTAGCCCTGTCCAAATACACGACAGTCAGTCCCTTTGAGGCGCGTAACCAAGTGAGATAAAGATGTCGTTAACCAATACACTAGCAATTATATAAGGCAATGGGTTGTAATTCCTGTTCGTTAACCTTTCTTTCTGTATTCCTGGGTTATATTGCAATACCTCTAGACAATTTCTAAGATTTTCTTCTACTTATAGGTTATTTTACGCACCTTCGAACATGTCCACGACCTTGGTACAGACACGCAGTTTAAAGTGGAATTATATCGGGAAGGGCGTTTTAACGAAAATTTTAGTAACTTGCAGAAATACACTATAACTATATTAACTTTTCTGAAAAATTATAGCTACCATAGTGTATGTAAAATTGCAAGTGAAATTTAAAAATGCATAAAACGGTTTTATGCTAGAAAAGAAACCCAAATGACATAGAAACGTAAAAAAATTCACACAGACGAGCAGTATCAGAGGCCATATCAACGCATGTAAAAAACCGCATACCATTTTGTGTATGAAAAAAATTAGTAGAAAATTTAAAATTGTTTTTATTTCAAATTCAGTAATTTGTTTTTAATTTTAAAAATATCATGTGTTTTATAATAATGCATTAGCGTAGCCTGTGACACGGTTCATTAGTGTAGGCTAAATTATATCTTTTCGGCAAGTCAGTATGTTTTCCTTTCTAACAATAGGCCATTTTATAACATTTAGACTTGCATACGCAACTATACAAAAACGATGAAAGTTAAAAAAATAACTGAAGCAAAAATTAAACAATATCTCGCTAAATTAAAAAAAAAATTAAACACAAAAACTTTTTATGGCCCACCCCCTTAAGCGGATTATAAATCATTATTTTGTACACGTGTTTTAAGCTTTTGTTTCCTGCTTGTTTACTTTTAAAATTTATAACTGAAAACTCAAAATCGTAATGATAGAATTTATTAAGATGTAAATGAATGATAGCTAACAATGTTAATTAATCTCAAAGCTTCCAAGTTAGTAATTACAAAATGTAAAACATTGAACGAATACTTAATGTGTTGTACCGATTCTAACATTTAAAATCCACTGAAATTTACTCAGCCAATTAATGTAGACAAATGTGCAATAACTAATATACAATATATTTTGTATATATTTATATATATACATATATATATATATATAAATATATTTTGTATATATTTATATATATATATATATATATATATATATATATATATATACAACACGCACACATATATATTTATTTTATATATGTTTTATGATAAATATCAGTCTGTTACGTATGTGTTTCTCTTACATTCGTCAGATTTCAATGAAAGTTAACGATTTTGTTGAGCGCTTGCCCGCTGTTTCTGACAAAATAATCTACGTATTAGCGATCTGTAAATACCAAATATTTCCATAAAAGTTTAAAAAATACCAAAAGTAGAAGTAAAAAAAATATTGGCACATTAAATCATATAATCAGTTATTTTAAAACTGATATTAAAGTTAACAGTATTTTATTACAAAAAAATTATTACTTTTCTAAATAAAATATATCAGCATCAAAGTAAGCGTGGAAATTCTGAACTCGGCAATAGGGTATATGTGGTTTTAGATATTTAAAAAAAAATCGCTTAACTTTTAAGCTTCACCTTTGTACTCCCCTGTCCTTTTATTTCCGTCCTCAAGCCTCCTTCTTTTCTACATATTAATGGCTAGATTTATTCAGGAATCTTCACGGGCGCACACGTAAAAACTTTTCAAATTTGTCTTCATTGGATGTATGTATAGGAACGTGTACATCACAAACATGCACACACAAATACATACACACACATACATACATACACACACATGCATACACACACAGACAGATATATATATATATATATATATATATATATATATATATATATATATATATATAAAATTTTCGTGTCACAGTGTTTGTTTCCATACTCCTCCGAAACGGTTAACCGATTTCAATGAAATTTTGTATGTACATTCGGTAGGACTGCGAATAGGTTTTTATCTATTTTTACACTCCTAAGTGCTATTGTTTAGTTAATATTTTTAATTAAATAATTTTAGAACCAGGTCAATAACTGTGTAAGTGATAATTGATCAGTTATCCCCACGAGCCGATACCAGTCTATCCCCACCAGGTGTCGCTGCTCTATTATTATTATTATTTATTAATTTCTTTATTATTAGACCTATTCCTCTTAAATACCGCATCATTAAACGCTTACAATAAGTTATTTATGTGACAAAACAACGTTTGTCGGGGCAGCTTATATATATATATATATATATATATATATATATATATATATATATATATAGGAGATTCACATTAAAATCAGCAACTCCCAACAGTTATAATAATAAAATATATTATTAATGGGGGCATTAGAAGGAATATTTTGAGAGTTGTGGATTGTTAATACTAATTTTTAGCGACAGAGAAAATTTAGAATTTAATATAGTAATGGTGTAGCCATCACGGTTCACGGAAAATTTTAAACAATGCTCAGTTTATTCTGAACAGCCTCCTAAACATATATATAAATAATTATATATATATATATATATATATATATATATATATATATATATATATATATATATATATATATATATATATATATATATATATTTATACACACGCATAAAGTACGAAAACATTATTATTCCTTGGTTCATAGTTTAGCCGTAGTATTATTTGGTAGGAAACTGGCTTAATGAGTGCTCTGGATGTAAGTTATGAGTTTTATTTTTATTGACTACTAGCAGTCCCCCGCGGCTTTGCTCGCGAGTATTATTCGTAACTGATAATATTTACTTTTAATGAAAAACCTCTTTGTACACAAAATTGGTACTTCAGTCATAAAGTGTTAGAATGTCCAAGCGGCTAGTTTAACTAATTCTGCAGAAGGATAAGTAGCTATTGCTGTCCACGCGAAAAGCAGTCTTAAGATTGTCCCTGCCACTAACAGCGACTTCGCCTGGGCGTTATTTACAGCCCTGCCAATTTGAGGTTGTGGGGTGATTACAGACACCTAAGGTAAGAGGTTAATCGAATGAGAAACATCTGTTTACCCTGTGCACAACCATTGGTGACGGTGCCCTCAATTTTATATTTTCAAAATATTCACTTTAACTTTACTGACATTACAAAGTTTCAGAGGGTAATGGTTTCGCGTAATCGTATTTGGTGCCCCAAACCTGAGATAAGTGAGATGATATATCGTCGGTTTACTGCCAAAAGTGACAAAGTCAAAATCAGATAAAATTATAAAAAGCTAGGAATATGTATATGTCGTTCACGAACAATTGCCCAAGTTTAAAGTCAATTCGTCGTTTGGTACTGTTGTGTCACAGTATAGTAACATATCACATTTTTGTTAATATCTACAATTTAATACTGTTTTTAAAACGAAATAGCATTTATGACTTAGTCACTTTGGTCAGTATACCGACGATATATCAGCTGATATTGTAGAGGAACCTAAGTGGAAAGCAAACTGCAATTTTACCCCTTTTAAAGACTACGTGTAAATTGCACTAATTCGATCTGCCTTGTAGTTTTTGTGTGTCAGAATTGAACGTTTGGACGCAGATTTTAACGGAATTCGAGCCCAGAACCTCCCGGAATTTAGACCTGAGTGACAAACAACTGCGTCACGTAACGTCGAAATAATTCATGAAAATAAAATTTATTGAAAAAATAAAATTAAATATCTGTGCCCTGGGCTCATAGAGGTTGTATAACACCACGTCTCGATAGGTTACTGTAGTGAAACTCCTGTATAAGTTGTTTCTCGCTGCTCGTTCCTGCTTTACGAATCGTGTGCCTTGATTATTGACCAACTAAATTTTATTCTTAATAATCACGTTTCTTATAAAGAAAAAAAATAAACATACATATTTTTAAATATTTAACTAAGCATCACTCTGACGCGAACAACACCTCAATATCGCTACTGGTTAGATATATATCTGGGTTGATGGAAAACAAATTTTGTGCTTTTTCACCCTTTTAGGTGTCAAATTTCAAAATATTTTAAATTTACATCTTAGACATTTGTATAAGTATCCAACTGAAGTGTAAATCACATCGCTAGCCCGTTCAGTTTAATCAAAATATATCATTCACTAAAAAAAAACACATATCACCCCTGCACAGTATTGTTAAATCGAATTTCAAAAAATCTGGAAACAGTTTTGCGATAATTTCTGTAATCATCATCCTGAAGCAAAAATTTACTGTATATCTCGACGGGTTCGATAGATATCGAGGATTTATCTAAAACACGTTCAAGGTCTTTTCACTACTTAAGAGAGTAAATTTCGTAAAACCCTTTATTCACGTTTTAGAATACTTTAATGGTATCTCGTGGACGTAAAAAACACATTTACCCGCTGGGTTCAAGATATATCGACGATTAATTAAAAACACTTTTCACCACTTTTCACCCTTTTCACGTCCTTAGGTGACGAATTTCGAAAATTCCTAAAATTACTTTTTAGGTATTTGAATAAGCATCAATCTTAACAAAAATCACGTCTCTATATAAAAAACTATGGAATCTATATGTATCGAATGTGAGTCGAAAACTCATATTAGCCCATGTTTAACCAGTTTAGGGCCGAATTCGGAAAATATATTTTTAATGGTTCTTGGGTTATTTACAAAAGCACCAATTTAAAGAATAGAGCACTTCGATATCTCGATTAATTCGATAGATACGGAAGGATAATTGAAAACACATTTCATGAATTTTCACCCCTTTAAATAAAAAATTTCTAAACGATTTTGAGTCCTGTCATAGACATTTGTAAAAGTAACCAATTAAAGTTAAAATCACGACGATAGCCAATTGTGTTTCAGAGATAAAGACGATTCATTAAAAACACACTTTGCCTCTTTTTTCTACCTGGGGGTCGAATTTAAAAAAAAAACCTAAAACTATTTTTGGGTATTTACGTAAGCAATATTTTGAAGTGAATATCAACTCTTTATCCCGAAGGGTTCGATAGATATCAATAGTTGATTGGAAACACATTTAAGGTCTTTTCAGCCCCTTAAAAGTTGAATTTCGAAAAATCTTAAAATTGGCAAATATGCATTTTTACGAGTGTCATATTAAAGTAAAAATCACCACAATTGGCCGTCGGGTTCGAGCTCTATCGAGGTTTCTTCGGAAACACATTTCACCCCTTTTCATCCCCTTAGAGGTCGAATTTCAAACAATCCTTTCTTAGTGCTCGCCTACGACCTGAAGGGAACCCCCACAAAAAATTTCACGATTCTAGGTCCAGTGGTTTGGGCTGCAGTTTGATATGTCAGTCAGTCAGTCAGTCAGTCAGGCAGTCAGTCAATCAGTCAGTTTTCATTTTTAGCCTACTTTCCTCTAGGAAAGATAGGCTTATGAGATCGTGCGTCTGTCTGTCTGTCTGTATGTCTGTAAGTCTGTATGTATGTATGGATGTCTGTATGTCCCCCCCTAATAACTTTTTATACAGTTCACGGTAAATAATGAAATTATTACAGAGTATTATGCCATGACTGGTGAATATGACGCAAGTTTTT